>JADBJO010011738.1:57500-62622 GCA_016801955.1 Conus betulinus | reverse complement strand
ATTTTCAGGAAGATCGGCCAAAGTACTCTCTGAGATATTCCATAAAAAAGAAAAAACCGTTAGGGGCCGTTATAGCCGTTAGTAACGGCCGTAACGGTGAAACTAAAAACATCGGGCATCACCCGTGGACCCATAATGAACATACATACAAATTTTCAGAAAGATCGGAGATATTCCATAAAGAAAAGAAAAACCGTTATGGGTAGTTATAGCCGTTAGTAACGGCTATAACGGTACACTAAAAAACGTCGGGCATCATACGTGACCCATAATGAACATACCTACAAATTTTCAGAAAGATCGGCCATGTACTTTCTGAGACATTCCACAAAAAAAAGAAAAAAACCGTTAGGGGCCGTTATAGCTGTTAGTAACGGCTATAACAGTAAACTAAAAACATAGGTATCATCTGCGACACATAATGAAATATACCTACAAATTTTCAAAAAGATCGACATAGTGCTTTCTGAGACATTCCATAAAGAAAAGAAAAAACCGTTATGGGCCATTATAGCCGTTAGTAAACTGAAACATCGAGCATCATCCGTATTCCATAGTGAACATACCTGCTAATTTTAAACAAAGATCGGCCAAAGTACTTTCTGAGATATTCCATAAAGAAGAAAAACCGTTACAGGCCGTTACAGCCGTTAGTAATGACTATAACGGTAAAACTAAAACATCGGGCATTATTCGTGACCCATAATGGAACATATCTACAAATTTTCAGAAAGATCTCTTTCTGAGATATTCCGTAACAAAAAAACCGTTGCAGCCGCTAGTAACGGCTATAACGGTAATCTAAAACATCAGGCATCATCCGTGACCCATAATGAACATACCTGCTAATTTTCACAAAGATCGGCCAAGTATTTTCTGAGATATTCAATAAAGAAAAAAAAAAACCGTTACAGGCCGTTACAGCCCTGAGTAACGGCTATAACGGTAAACTAAAACATCGGGCATCATCCTTGACCCATAAGGAACATGTCTACAAAATTTCAGAGAGATCGGCCCAGAGATCTGGAGCGAGTGGAACACATTTTGACCATGACGGATGGACGGATGGACGGACGGACACACACACACACACACACACACACACACACACACACACACACACACACACACACACACACACACAGCATTTCTTCGTTCCCATTGTAAAGTACTCCCTGGTCTATAAGAACTGGGAGTACATAAAAGGACCAATGAAAATGGTCAAGTTTTGCAAATGGTTTCCATTTCAAGGCAACTAAGAGACTTTGCACTGGGGGGTAGAGAGTAGGAATGTACAAGTCAGTTCGGTACGTCTTGTGATGACGTATATGTCAGCCTGGTGACCTTCACTGAATGTCACCGGTTAAAGGTCAATGCATGGAAAGGTCATGCAAGTTTGGCAACGCTTTAGGCCTCCCCTCGGCTTCCAGACGCTTTGACCTTTGATGGGTGTCATGACTAAAGGTCATCTCTGTCTGTCTGTCTGTCTGTCTCTCTACACACACACACACACACACACACACACACACACACACACACACCACATGCATGCATGAACGCACGCACGCACGCACACACACACACACACACACACACACACACACACACACACATACACACACACACACCACATGCATGCATGAACGCACGCACGCACACACACACACACCACACACACACACACACACACACACACACACACACACACACACACACACACACACATTGTCTCCCCCTCCCGCTCCCTCTCTCTCTCTGTCTCACACACACACACAGACACACACACACACAGACAGACAGACAGACACACACACACACACACACACACACACACACACACACACACACACACACACACACACACACGCACGTACGCACGCACGCACGCACGCACGCACGCACACACACACACACTCACAAGCGCGCGCGCGTGCACATATCAAATTGATTTGTATCTACATGTGAAAATATGTTACAGGTTATGTTAAAAAATGCATTAAAATACCATATAGACATAGAGACATTCAAAAAAACACATGAATGATTAAAGATGACTGAGCAGGGCGTTTAGCACAACCATGAAATATGCAACCAGTCTTAAAACAACAAGCCCAAAATTTAATTTTAAAAAAAAAATGAAAAAAACTTTGGAGAGAAGTTGTTTGTTTCTAAAAGAAACTTTGAAGAAACGTTGTTTGTTTCACTATTTTTCCAGGATAGTTTGTTTCCCCCTGATATTCTTCTTCAGTGTAGGAAAGGTCCAGTGTGGTTGGCCGGGCTATAAATTTGACACTACCACTGTCCATGTCTTTGCAGATGATGATGATGATGATGATTGAGGGTAGTGAAGATCACTAACGGCGAAAGCATCCGTTCCTATCATCCCCAGCATCCTCACGCAAGGCATTTTGAACAACGAAGAGACAAGTATTACCAACATGGTAGCACATGGTAGTGTGCAAAGCAAGGAATGGAAACGGGAGTATTTCATCCTTAAGTGGTTAGTTTGGCTGCTAACTGGTGGCTACAGGCTTCATTCAAACAACAGAAATCAAAGTTAGATGAATTCAGGTTTAAGGGAACACACTGTACTCCAGTGATGTGACAGATGGAGATTGCGTCTAAGGAGAGTGATGAAAGGTGGGGTGGTGGGTGGGTGGGGGGTGGGCTATCTAAATCTGTCTAAAGTACACTACACTATCACCAGAACGACAACACAGCAAGAAGGGCAGCCAAAGGTGGCAGTGCTTATGTTGGGTGCCGGTGGAATTTGACAACAGTTGACTGCAGACTCGGCGTTTTAAATCCACTGAGTCAACAGGCATCAGTAGCTGCTGTGAATGCTGATCACGACTGTGATGCCCTGTGGTGCCCTGTGGTGCCCTGTGATGCCCTGTGGTGCCCTGTGATGCTCTGTGATGCCCTGTGATACCCTGTGATGCCCTGTGGTGCCCTGTGGTGCCCCGTGATGCCCTGTGATGCCCTGTGGAGCCCTGTGATGCCCTGTGGTGCCCTGTGGTGCCCCGTGGTGCCCTGTGGTGCCCCGTGATGCCCTGTGATGCCCCGTGGTGCCCTGTGATGCCCTGTGATGCCCTTGATGCCCCGTGGTGCCCCGTGATGCCCCGTGATGCCCTGTGGTGCCCTGTGGTGCCCCGTGGTGCCTTGTGATGCCCTGTGGTGCCCTGTGGTGCCCTGTGATGCCCTGTGGTGCCCCATGGTGCCCTGTGGTGCCCCGTGGTGCCCTGTGGTGCCCTGTGATGCCCTGTGATACCCTGTGGTACCCTGTGGTGCCCTCCACACAGAGCGCACTTTAACTGGATGTCCAGGACGTTGGATGTTCTGTTGATGCTCTGAAGTGATGGAACCAGTGTGCTCAAACAGGCCTGACAATGATTATAACAAAGGCATGACAAACTGATAAAAGGCTGACAAACTGCCATAACGTGGAGACAGGTCTGACGATACAGGATGACCTGACGCGTGTTGAGGTAGGCTGAACAAACGACAAACTGAAAAAGGTAGAGATAGGCCGGACACAATGACAAAGGCACGACAAACTAACAGCATGACAAAAGCATGACAAACTAACAGCATGACAAAAGCATGACAAACTAACAGCATGACAAAGGCATGACAAACTAACAGCATGACAAAAGCACGACAAACTAACAGCATGACAAAAGCATGACAAACTAACAGCATGACAAAAACAGCATGACAAACTAACAGCATGACAAAAGCATGACAAACTAACAGCATGACGAAAAGCATGACAAACTAACAGCATGACAAAAGCATGACAAACTAACAGCATGACAAAAGCATGACAAAACTAACAGCATGACAAAACGATTGACAAACGAACCGATATTGATCAGCAAGGATACAGTGGAACAGTCGGGTCGCGCCTTATATCTTTGTCCTTCACCCAGTTCCCTCCTTTTGCTGTAAAAACAAAACAAAACTCTCTCTCTCTCTCTCTCTCTCCTCTCTCTCTCTCTCTCTCTCTCTCTCTCTCTCTCTCTCTCTCTCTCTCTCTCTCTCTGTGTGTGTGTGTGTGTGTGTGTGTGTGTGTGTGTGTGTGTGTGGTGTGTGTGTGTGTGTTGTGTGTGTGTGTGTGTGTGTGTGTGTGTGTGTGCGTATGTGTGTGTTTTAAACTGTTTGGCTGTCGGTCTCTAGAAAGTAGGCCTGCCACACTGAAAATTGACAAGGATTTAAGCATAGTTTTTCAGGAAACAAACAAACTGAAGGCAGTAAATGACATCTGGCTTGGTCTTTTTTTTCACATCTGCATTCTGGTTTCTCACTTTTTGTGCGTCTGGCTTGTAGAAACCCTAAAGGTCGAAACGTGTTGTTTCTTTATTGCTATGAGTTGGTTTTCGTTCGTAAGCTAAACAGTTTCATAATGTTATTATTACCACTGTAATCTGTTTACCTCTTTAGGGGAGAGGAGAGAGTGTTAATGATAATAGTTAAGTCTTAATCAAGTCGAGTTTCTTACGAACTCTATAACACACAAGCATGCATGCATGCGTGCACGCGCGCGCGCGCGCGCTCGCACACACACACACACACACACACACACACACACACACACACACACACACACACACACACACACTCACACAGTCTCCCTCTCTCTCTCTCTCTCTCTCCCTCTCTCATATACACACACTGTATGGTACTTTTAATAACGATATTTCTGTATTACACAGTGTCTATCCTACCGAGGCCACAGTAGTTCCATCACGATGTCGACCTTTACCATCTGTACAAGTATTAAAGTCACCTCCTTTGTGAAACAAGCTGCCACCTATCAACACACACACACACACACACACACACACACACACACACACACACACACACACACACACACACACACACACACACACACACACACACACACACACACACAGACAACGGATCCAATTCGCGCAAACATGCTGATTTGATTAAACTACATTTTGTCTTTTTTTTTTTTTTTTATATATATACGTTTCCGTCTACTCGCGAAAATCTCAGTATTGACTGAAAATAGTCCTGTGCTTTGTTTTGTTAAAAGTTTATCAAGAAAGTGTGCGTGTGTGTGTGTGTGTGTGTGTGTGTGTGTGTGTGTGTG
>JADBJO010011738.1:0-50000 GCA_016801955.1 Conus betulinus | reverse complement strand
TGCCCTGCTCTCATGGTGACCTCAGTTTCGATGTCCTCTCCACGTCTGTGGCCTTGGTTTGGTTCCGGGGTCACCGGTATCGGCGAGTCCATGGGGGCTGTCGTTGGACGGACGTGGTGGCGCCATCCGGAGGGAGAGCTCACTCACGCCGGCTCCGCGACTAAGCAATTATTGTCGTCAGTAGGGGGCTTAGTAGGTGGTGTCCTGCGTATGTTAGATCAGAACAGGCGCCACTGAACACCACCGAAGTGACTCGGCAGCAGTGCAGTGTCTCCTCCGGTGGGTTGCCTCTTGACGGCTTGACATTGACCGCTCCGCGTGGATTGCGGTGCCGGGGCTGCGGCGGGGCCGACCGGGCTGTGGCTGTGGACGGGATGTCGGAATGAGCGGCGTGGGCATAGATGCTGGTTGTCTCAGTTAGTTAGAGTAATGATAGGCATCTACAGCAGTCATGGATGCTGGTTGTCTCAGTTATAGTAATGATAGGCATCTACAGCAGTCATGGGCATCTACAGCAGTCATGGATGCTGGTTGTCTCAGTTAGTTAGAGTAATGATAGGCATCTACAGCAGTCATGGGCATCTACAGCAGTCATGGATGCTGGTTGTCTCAGTTAGAGCAATGATGGGCATCTACAACAGTCATGGGCATCTACAGCAGTCATGGGCATCTACAACAGTCAAGGGCGTCTACAGCAGTTAGGATGTTGGTTGTCTCAGTTAGAGCGCAGAGTTTGGATTCAATTGTCACACCCAACTCAAGAATTTGCGCTCTCCATCTGTGTTGTCGTTCTGGTGGCAAAGTGTAGAACAGACGACGCCCCCCCCCCCCCCCCCCCCCCTCTTTTAGAGATTGTTATTCCGGTCACTGTATCACGACATGTGGGTGTAGTCGTTAAGCCTCAATCTAATTAACCTCGATGTATGCTGTTTTAAAGCCTAGCCACCAGCAAGCAGCCAAAGTGATCAGTTAAAAGCGAAATCCTGCAAGTGTTCCCATTCTTTGCCTAACACACTGATAGGTGCAACAACATCGGTAAACATTGATAAATGCAACAGCACCGGTAACATTGATAAGTGCAACAACACCGGTAATACTGATAGGTGCAACAGCACCGGTAACGCTGTTAGGTGCAACAGCACCGGTAACGCTGATAGGTGCAACAGCACCGGTAACGCTGATGAGTGCAACAGCACCGGTAACACTGATAAGTGCAACAGCACCGGTAACACTGATAAGTGCAACAGCACCGGTAACACGGGCCTGTCAAGCGTTCAAAGTGCCGGCCTGGAAAAGCTGGGTATGATGGGAATGGACGCTTGGGCTTCTAACGATCTTAGCAGCACTTCTTCATCATCATATGCAATATCATGGGCGGTTTAATACAATGTTTATAGCCTAACGATCTTTAAACCCTAACTTCATCGTCATGTGCTTTATCGTAGGCGGTTTAATACGTTTTATAGCCCAACCAACTGCATGGGATCTTTTCAAGACCGACCCAGTGAGGAAAGAAGTCTTCATCATGGAAAAAAAAAATGAAGAAACAAACAACTTGTCTTTAAGGGTATTGTTTTTTTTCTTTTTTGGTGGTGCTTTTCGTACATGGGATTAATTCCCTGTTTTTATACTTCAGCTTTGTGACCTGTTGATTTATCTTAAATCATGTATCCGTTTTGATTATCTTCTTCTTGTATTTTACTGTACTATATATTTTTTTTGTTACATATAGGTTAATGTGTGAGTGTGAGTGAGTGTGTGTGTGTGTGTGTGTGTGTGTGTGTGTGTGTGTGTGTGTGTGTGGTGTGTGTGTGTGTGTGTTTGAGAGAGAGAGAGAGAGAGAGAGGAGAGAGAGAGAGAGAGGGGGGGGGGGGGAGGGAGGGAGGGAGGGGTCTATCTGTACATGCGTGTAGTTGTGGTTTTGATTTGTGTCAAAACTGAGTTGTCAAGCATCAGAAAAAACCTTCAAAAAGAGAAAACATCTACGCACATACAGCGATTTATGACATGGTAGTTCAACTATGGACATCCTTACGTCAGATCAAACCAGCCCCTGCACAGATCCATGTTGGTTTGGGGGTATCATGAGCTGTTCGTGAAAAAGAGGGGTCACTTTGGACAACGAAACTGATCATTTACTGAAACTCCACAACTGAAAGTGGCATCAAAGAGTTAGTATTTCACGAGCATGGAGATGGTGAGGTCTGGGATGGAGAGTGGCTGAGGTGGTGAGGGTGAGGGCTACATTCGATTTTCGCTAAAAATGAAAGTGGTGAGCGCGAGAGGGAACCCATTTTTTTTTTTTCTGTGAAAACAATTTGAGTTTCGCAAATTTGACGAACTAACTTCAGGACCCAGGATCGACATTTGAGGATCTCTTCTTCTTCTCTTCCCTTTACTCTGTGTGGACAGTCTTTGGGACGCCACACGGAAGAACAGTTCTCCAGCTTCCTCACGTCCTGTCAGCTGTGGGCCAGGGCTGTGTTCTCTGCTGAAGCTGTCCCTGTCCATCCTGCTGTGTGCCAGGGCTGTGTTCTCTGCTGAAGCTGTCCCTGTCCATCCTGCTGTGTCAGGGCTGTGTCCTCTGCTAATGTTGTCCCTGTCCATCCTGCTGTGTGCCAGGGCTGTGTTCTCTGCTGAAGCTGTCCCGGTCCATCCTGCTGTGCCAGGGCTGTGTTCTCTGCTAATGTTGTCCCTGTCCATCCTGCTGTGTGCCAGGGCTGTGTTCTCTGCTGAAGCTGTCCCGGTCCATCCTGCTGTGTCAGGGCTGTGTCCTCTGCTAATGTTGTCCCTGTCCATCCTGCTGTGTCAGGGCTGTGTCCTCTGCTAATGTTGTCCCTGTCCATCCTGCTGTGTCAGGGCTGTGTCCTCTGCTAATGTTATACCTGTCCATCCTGCTGTGTCAGGGCTGTGTCCTCTGCTAATGTTGTCCCTGTCCATCCTGCTGTGTGCCATGGCTGTGTGTTCTCTGCTAATGTTGTCCCTGTCCATCCTGCTGTGTCAGGGATGTGTTCTGTGCTAATGTTGTCCCTGTCCATCCTGCTGTGTCAGGGCTGTGTCCTCTGCTAATGTTGTCCCTGTCCATCCTGCTGTGTGTCAGGGCTGTGTCCTCTGCTAATGTTGTCCCTGTCCATCCTGCTGTGTCAGGGCTGTGTTCTCTGCTAATGTCCATCCTGCTGTGTGCCAGGGCTGTGTTCTCTGCTGATGTTGTTCATCCTGCTGTGTGCCTGGGCTGTGTTCTCTGCTAATGTTGTCCCTGTCTATCCTGCTGTGTGCCAGGGCTGTGTTCTCTGCTGATGTCCATCCTGCTGTCTGCCAGGGCTGTGTTCTCTGCTGATGTCCATCCTGCTGTGTGCAGGGCTGGGTTGTCTGCTGTTGTCCATCCTGCTGTGTGCCAGGGCTGGGTTCTCTGCTAATGTTGTCCATCCTGCTGTGTGGCAGGGCTGGGTTCTCTGCTAATGTTGTCCATCCTGCTGTGTGGCAGGGCTGGGGTTCTCTGCTAATGTTGTCCATCCTGCTGTGTGGCAGGGCTGGGTTCTCTGCTAATGTTTGTTCATCCTGCTGTGTGCCAGGGCTGGGTTCTCTGCTAATGTTGTCCATCCTGCTGTGTGGCAGGGCTGGGTTCTCTGCTAATGTTGTCCATCCTGCTGTGTGGCAGGGCTGGGTTCTCTGCTAATGTTGCCCATCCTGCTGTGTGGCAGGGCTGGGTTCTCTGCTAATGTTGCCCATGTCCATCCTGCAAATGTTCTCACACCGTCGTTTTCACTGTCTTCCCCTCAGTCTCCGTCCTTCAACACTTCCCTGGAGGATTGTTTCAGCGAGGTCACTGGAGCTTGTTACATGGCCATCACCTTAATTATAGGCTTCTATTAACTCTTCTTCAGGCTTCACCAGTTCTGTCGGTTGTGTGCCAAGGCTACGGTACAATTTCTGCCAATGTTGTCTCTCTGTTCTTGCGCTGCTGTCAGTCCATCGTTTTCCTGTCTTTTCCTCCGTCAACACTTCCCTGGTGGACTGTTTCAGCGAAGTCACAGGACCTTGCGTACTTCGCACTAACAATCTTTTCAATGGTTTGGGTCTATTTCCAGCTGTGCTATGAGGGTCTATGTCTCAAATGCACAGAGGAAGATGGAACACACAAGTTTATGGTTTTGGTCTGCAAGTGCATACTGCTCATGTTACCCTTGCTGTCCTTGACAAGATTTCTGATTTGGATTCCTTATTGTTGGTGATGAATCCTGAGCTAGTGAACTCTTTAACAGTTCCAATTTTCATCCATGAACAAATACGTCAGTGTTGATGGTGGTGTTGTGGCTGGCCATCAACTTGGTCTTCTTGAAGAAGAATTCCTTGCTGTATATATATATATATATATGTATGTATGTATGTATGTGTATATGTATATTTTTTCTTCTGTTTTCACTTACATTGTTGTAACATACAATGAATACTATGTATGTATATTTTTGTCCTACAGATGTGTGTCATGAATTGAAGTCTCTGCGCACTGTCTTCTTTTGGCACATTTGTAATTTCTCAAATTATTTGATTAAAATTTGATTTAAACAAAAAGAAAAAAAAAAAAGATTTCCTTGCTATGTCTTGTTGACGACTCATCCAGCTTTTTAACATGCTAGGCAATGTTCTTGGTCATTGTCTTCTGACAACACCAACAACATAACGATGGAAAAGAATGGCACGGTCAAATCTCTAGAAGATGGGGGGGGGGGGGGGGGGGATACAATCATATACTCCAGACAAAAAGAAGCCAAGACATGCCGATGAGAAAGAGATCAATGGAGTGATGTATGCACCTGTAGACTACACAACCATCAATCTGTTCCACTCGCATACAAACTTTTAAAGAATTAAACGTGAACATGCAGAATGACAACAGGTGCAAGAAATGAAATGCCTCTTTCAAAATCAGGCCTGCTGCCAATAAACCAGTTTCTGTCATCAATCAAACTCAACACAGGTTTTTTTCCTTTCATTTATTTCTTTGTCAAATTAAAATTCAGCCAGTGTAATCAACACTTCAAATCATGGTTTGAATGCCCGCATCACAACTTCCCCTCATTTTCACACTATATTATAGTTCTGAATGAAACCCATGCACCCATATCATGTTAACAGTCTCTCTCTCTCCTTGTCTTTGGTACTGAGCAGAGTGAGTGAACTTTGACCGACGAATACCTGAACATTATCACAGCTGTCACAAAATGACTGCCTTCATGAGCAAAAAACACACAGATTCATACACATTGAATAGAGCACGCACACACACACACACACACACACACACACACACACACACACACACACACACACACGCACACACACACACACACACTTGCATATACACACACACACACACAATGGGAGTTACTGGGAAGTGGCTGCCCTGAAAGAGACCACAAGAAGCAAGAGAAGCGACAATCACAGCCAGTGCCTCAACAGCGGCCAGCCTATCACACCATGGACAAGAGAGGAGAGAGTGTAGATGTTCTCGGTAATTCAGAGACATACTTGGCTTCACATAGCTGCCCAAAATATTGCATCGTCATTAAGAGATTCATCACTTTATCCCCCACTACATGCCACTGGTAAAGACTAGGGGCAAACACACACACACACACACACACACACACACACACACACACACATGCACACACACACAAATAAAAAAGAAATTTCACGATGCCGCAATTTTTCTAGACACACTTCATAACACTCATCCAGCCCTTTCATCATTCAATAAAGTGTGAACCTTCTGTAGTATATTACCTTTGGCACCATCGTTTCAAAGTGATAATAAAAAAAAGATGTTATTCTCCTGCTTTTATATGGGGAAAATGTCCAACATTCATTCTATTTCAGTCAATAGTTCCTGAGGAAACGCAATCTTGAAACTGAGCTTACCAACATCTGACACACACAACACAGGTCATTATACTGAAAACTGAAGTAACATGAAAGTCATTATGGAAAATGGAGATTATCACACTGACAACAGAGGTCATGATAAATCATTATACCAACAACAGAAGTATCATAAACGTCATTACACTGACAACAGAAGTGTCATAGAGGTCATTACACTGAAAAAAGTCATCTAAAAGGCTATTACACAGAGGCCATCAAAGGGGTCATTACTCTGACGATACTGGTCATCATAGAAGTCATCATTTTAACAAATGTCATCACAGTTATATTCATCACAGTTACTGTGCTAACAACAGAGATCCACAGATGTGCTCACAGTGACAACAGAGATCATCATAGAGGCTAAAACATTAAAATTGGACCTTATCATAAGTCATTACACTGACAATACAGGTCACCACAGAGATCATTACACTGACAAGACAGGTCACCACAAAGGTCATTACACTGACAAGACAAGTCACCACAGAGGTCATTACACTGACAAGACAGGTCACCACAGAGGTCATTACACTGACAAGACAGGTCACCACAAAGGTCATTACACTGTAAGACAGGTCACCACAGAGGTCATTACACTAACACACGTCACCACAGAGATCATTACACTGACAAGACAGATCACCACAGAAATAATTACACTGACAACACAAGTCACGAGAGTGGTCATTACGGGGACAACACAAGTCATCATAAGAGTGGACATTACGGGGACAACACAAGTCATAAGAGTGGTCATTACGGGGACAACACAAGTCATAAGAGTGGACATTACGGGGACAACACAAGTCATAAGAGTGGTCATTACGGGGACAACACAAGTCATAAGAGTGGACATTACGGGGACAACACAGTCATAAGAGTGGTTATTACGGGGACAACACAAGTCATAAGAGTGGTCATTACACTGACAACACAAGTCATAAGAGTGGTCATTGCGGGGACAAGTCATAAGAGTGGTTATTATGGGGACAACACAAGTCATAAGAGTGGTCATTAGGGGGACCACACAAGTCATGACAGTGGTCATTACACTGACAAGTCACGAGAGTAGTCATTATGTGGAAAAAAAAAAGTCACAACCAATGTTAGGCACTCAAGGTCTGACCAGTGCACTGGGCTAATGCGTAGGTCAGACATCTGCCAAGTCGTAGCCACAAGACCCTCTTCTTCGATTCTCTCATCTTAATTGTTAATTTAGTTATGCATCAGCGCAGGGTGGTCTCCAAACTTAGCGGATGTGGTGTAGCTTATATGGACTAGTCCGCACACAGTGACACCTCCTTGATGTAACTGAAACTGAAGCTGAAAGTCCTGTGGCCGTCATACATCACATTTAAAAAAAATCAAACCCAGATAGATGATAGAAGCAGACTGCTTGTTCCGCAGTGAATAAAAGGATTAACAATACTGTTTACTGCACTGTTCAGATTTCTTGAATTGTAAGGCCTCCAAGACATTACAGAATTGGCACTCTAACAGGCATCACCGCTAGTAAGGAAATGAGCAGATACTTCATATGTATGCTGTAAAAGGGCAGACCATCTCCATCTCATTAAATCGAAAACTTATCACAACACCCATCTTTTGATGTTTCAGTGCATCAATAAGGCCTAAGAGCAATTTCATTAAAAATCTGGTAAAACCCACATTGCCAATGTACATGGTGAAGTGGTGAAGAAAGCGCATGAGGCAAAGCCTTCCTCACTAACGGCCACTACTACATTGAATTAAACTTTTGTTTGGGTATACTGGGAAAACTTTCTCTAAATAATGAAAAAAAAAAACAACAAAAAAAAAACTGCCAGTGATGTTCAGGTAAAATGGTTTCATATATCAAATTCTTCTAAAGGGGAAATATCTACTAATGTGCCATTTAGCAAATTCCCCTACCTGCCAGTTCTGTGTACAAGAGACAGAGACCATTTCTCATCTTTTAAGGAATTGCCACGCTGTCCAATATTGTCACAGCATCACAAATAGGAAGTGCTTCTTGTGAAAATTCTGAATGAAGTGAAATGAACTCTCTTGCGAGCAGCTGAAAATACAGCTACTGACAGACCAACAGATTTCATTTCACTCTCATTCTCATCTTTTTTGTTCTTTCTTTGGTTACAGAAGGAAAATTCAGAACGTTGTGCCTTTAGTCCAGAACAATTAAAAACACAGGCATAAAACGGAAGAGGCATCATTCTCCATCAAGGGCTGAAAAAAAACCCCAAACAAATCAAAAAAACCCACAAACTCCAAAACAGGAAGTAAGGCAATGATAGTTTGCATACAGATCTCTTCATGACTTAGTGAAACATGGACGCTTCACACACAGCATAATCAGGATGATAATGAATGAGAGTCCCCTTTGCAACTTTTCCTCTTCATCTTTTTTTGTTGTTGATAGACAGGACACTTCTTCAATGAAACCACAAACTGACATGAAGTGTAATGTATGTAAATGTATTTGCATTTAGGTACTTTGGGCAAGTTGAGATGCATTTATGTGTGTATGTAGGCATGTGTAGTGTATTGATTTTCTGTTTGTTTGTGTTGTACATATATATACTTTTATGTGTGTGCTGTGCTGAATATGTATTTCTGGTGTGTATAAAAACTGATTTCTTAAGGTTCAGAAACATGACTTACATTTTTCAGCATTATGCTGTGTAAACTAATAACCGACTTTAAAAAATATTCTTGAAAATAAAAGATTTAAGTTATGGCTTAAAACTAGTGATCAGCCTGTAATGATTTCATTTCATGCCGTCAAAAACACACTGCACAGTACCTGGGGCAGAAAATACCATCTCTGCCTCTCACTGACTGCAGTGAAGGGAGAAAAATCAATCAGTTCTATCCTCTCCTGCGACATGCTACAAGGCAGCGCTCCACAGCAAGTTTTAAAAAAACACAGGTTAAAAGAAGTCCTGGAACATATAACTGGCTTCATTACTGTATGACATGGTGTCAACTTTTCCAGATAAAACGATCACATTGACAAAGATGGAGTCGTTGAACATCTTATATAACTGGCTTTCTTCCTGTGTCACATGATATGAAGTTTTCCAGATGATACCATCACAGCACATGACAAAGACATTTTCAGTCAGCATGTGTCGATCTGTATCTGCTGGATGCTTCCGTTTTATGAATCACAACGGCAGTCATGAAATATTAAATATAATGTTCAAAACTTCATGCTGTTGGCTGGCTGTGTACCCCACAGCCCTGTAGATACAATCCTGTTTTTTTAATGCCCTTTCTTTTGCTACAGATCAACAAATTGACCTCCCTTGCCTGTAACAAAAAACAAAAAAAAAATCTGCTAAGACCTACGAAAAATGTTAGGACACAAAATTTCATGAACACTTGCAGAACTAATCTCAACAGCCCACAGAAAATACAAAATTCATAAAAATGCCAACAATATATTCATGGTCAGTTTCTGTACCTCTCTCTCTCTCTCTGTCTCTCATATACACTCACGCACATGCTTCAACAATTACGAGCCGAAAAAGAACAGGCGCATTAAAAAAAAGTATAAAAACATATGCTGCACCAATACAGCTGCAGAAGAAAGACTGAAAAAAAAATCATAACAAACAAAATAAAAATCATCCTGTTTGAATCATATGGCATATGTTACACAGCAATCAATACAGACAGCAGCATCACCACAGATAAAACATGCAATATGCAGCAGAGACCAGGGTTCACAGATGTAGTGTCAGTAAAGTTTGCGTCAAATCAAAGCCACAAATTTCATTGGCTTTATCCACATGTAGCGCCATACAAGGAGATATTCTGACAAAAAGGAGCTAAAAAAAATAATTCTTAGAGCTTCTGTCTGTCAATATGTTATATTCTTCTATGGGGCTATATGTGGGTATACCCATTTTGCTTCAAGAAGAAAAGAGTCCATTTATAATGGGTGTCCCATAAGAAGACATGGGACTAGAAGATCATCACTGATGCGAAGGAAAAATCTTTACCGCACAGGAACAAAAATGATGACATTCTTCCTCAGTGTACCCGAGGTCATCTCTCCACAAGCTTTCTGGATGGGGGAGGCCAACACAACACAGGTAATGCCACTCCTTCAACCACTTGAGGGAGAGAGCTTGCTCCTAAGGCAGAGTGCAGTGGAAGGGGCAGGAGTGGAGAAGGAGAACCTGCTGACTGCAGAGGGGGAGCAGGAGGCGGCAGGCTCACCAGCAGGAGGTGAGATCAGTGTCTCTGTCCTCAGCACTAACAACACTTGCACAAGACAAGGGTGAGGGAAAAGCAGGCTGATATTGCTTTGAACGATAGAACACTGTTACCAAGTGAACTGCGGTACTGGAGAGAAGTTTGTCAACATGTTGACTGCAATAACAGAAGAGTCCTCTGTTAACAGGGCTGACTGCAGTAAAAGAAGTTTGTCAACATGCTGACAGCAGTAACAGAGAAGTTTGTCAACATGCTGACAGCAGTGACAGAAGTTTGTCAACATGCTGACAGCACTAACAGAAGTTTGTCAACATGCTGACACAGTAATAGAAGAGAAGTGTGTCCACATGTTGACAGCAGTGACAGGAGAGAAGTCTGTCAACATGCTGACAGCAGTAACAGAAGTTTGTCAACATGCTGACAGCAGTAACAAAAGTTTGTCAACATGCTCAGTAACAGAAGTTTGTCAACATGCTGACAGCAGTAACAAAGGTTTGTCAACATGCTGAGTAACAGAAGTTTGTCAACATGCTGACAGCAGTAACAAAAGTTTGTCAACATGCTGACAGCAGTAACAGAGGTTTGTCAACATTCTGACAGCAGTAACAGAAGTTTGTCAACATGCTGACGCAGTAATAGAAGAGAAGTGTGTCCGCATGTTGACAGCAGTAACAGGAGAGATGTTTGTTAACATGTTGACAGACGTAACAGGAGATAAGTTTGTTAACATGTTGAAAGCAGTAAAAGCAGAGACATTTGTTGACATGTTGACGGCAGTAATAGGAGAAAAGTTTGTCAACTTGTTTGACAGGAGTTACAGGAGAGAAGTTTGTCTACATGCTGACAGATAGAAGATAAGTTGTCAACATGTTAGCAGCAGCAGCATCTTGGAACAGAGAAGACACATAAAATCTGTGGGACGTCCTCCCTGATTCAACTCTGCTCCCACTCTCAAGAATCCACTTCTGTTGGACATTTGTAACAATTCTTCTACTCCTTCATGAACATTGTCATGGTCTGTGCCTCCCGTTACCCAGTATTTCACAGCCCTTCCGCCCCCTCCCTCTGTCTACACCCGTCTCTTGTATGTGTGCATGCCGCATGTGGGTGTTGTGTGAGTGAGGATGGAGGTGGGCATATGAATTTTGTTCTACAGAAATTTTCTGGCTATCTGTGTTCACCAGAGCATACTGCACCGTGCTGGTTTTGGTTCCGTGACCTCTCCATGTAGAAGGCACTTTACCGTGCTTACAGCGCTTCCAGGATAAAAGGAGGGGGTCAGGATGATGAGACGGGGGAAAAAAACTTATCACTTAGTCAATCGTATGCACTGACACCACAAAAAGGAGTCATGTGACCTGAACGGCCAATCTTGTGCAGTGACACAGAGAAGAAGACAAGTCATGATATGAAGTGTGATGATACGGCAAGGTAGAGATGAGGTGAGGAGCTGATCCCACACATCGACGTAAATGAGAAAACGAGATACATGATGCCAAGAGCCAATCCCACACGGTGACACAAATGGAAAAGTCATAATGATATGACTCACCAATCCTATTCAATGACACAACACGTAAACGAACTCACATAAAGTGAAACACCAATCCCACGCAGTGACACAACAAAGAGAAACACATGATGGGACAAGACAATCTCATACACTGACACAACGAGGGTCAGCATACTTGAAAAGCAAACCCCCTGTGGGGCAATACAGGAGGGGCAGAGGTCACAAGAAAGGGCGGCTGAAGGTATGAGAGGACTTGGACGTGGAGGTCGAAGTGCAGGCGGAGGAGGAGGTGACTGGATGGATGCTGTGCCGACTGCCGGCCTGCGGGTTGTGAAACGGCTGCAACACATCACATCAGTGTGAGACAAAACAATGATCATCGTCAGTGTCAATGACAACTGCATTCTCTCTCCTAACAAAAGGCACTTTACAGCGTGTGTGGCATCTGTAGGATGAAGGCTCTATGAAGAAGGGGAACAACCACAACTCTGAAAGCCAGGCTGGGGTCCAGGAACAGTCTAGGCCTCAGAGGGCTACAGGGGTGATGATCCACTGGTTTAGAGAGGGGGAGTGGGGTGTGAATCCCCCTCAAACTGATTTTTTTTTATAACATCTTTAAGACTCAAGAGGCCATTTTATGGCTACTTTCATTGGATTTTGGAGAAAAAATTACTAGAAGCTTTGTAAATTACTTTAGGTAATTTAGTCCAAATATACATTAAAAAAAAATCACTACCACTTTTTTCTGTTCACACACAAATGCTCCTCAGAGTGGAAATGCTTTACTTTTGAAATTCCAAAGCAAAAATTTAACAGGGTCCACACTCATCTTCACTTACATATTTAGTCTTTCCTGGTTGCTTTGAAGAAAGGCGTGCTCTTCACCATTCAGTATGACAGGTATTTCCATGACAGTCAGGAAACAGATCATGGTTTCATGAGACCGAGGGTTGGGGTTTACATCTCCAAATTTTTCATTTAGGTGTAGTCAACAGAAGCAACCACACCATGACTGCTGCAGTTCAAATCACTGGTCCGAAGTTGTGTGGTGCCCAGCTACCATCAACCTCCTTAAAGTGAGTTTCAGAGGTGACTGCAGGCAGACGTTGAAACAAAATTTAAAAGAAAGATCATCATCATTATCATTCTACCCGGAATTGTCTCGTTCCCAGCAGCCTCGTTTTCATTCCACATCCGTTTTGTGCCCAATTTGAGGAGATGAGTGATCGTTCATTCTTCGCTTTCATTGTCTTGAATGTTGTTTGTATTGCTGAGGAAGACCAAAGAAATAAAAAACATCATGTTTGTCATTTTATTTGTTCGCTTCTTTTGTGTGACGGCATAGTAATCTTTCTTTCAAGTTTCTCCCTAAAGTGACTGCTGATTCTTTCTTCCAATTGCTTAGCCATGTCAGCAATCCACTCATATTTTCCATTTCTAGCGATTCCTAAATCCAGCGACTAAGAACAAATCACCCGGATTTATAACGTTCACCACTGAAGACATGACAAGACATGAGACATGAATCAAGCCAGGTGCACTTGACTGAGAAAAAAAAAAAAAGAAAAAAAAAAAAGTAGCCACTGAAAATCAGTGATAAACACCATTTAAGGATTACAATGATACATAAGCATAGTCCTTGATGGCAAATGAGAATAACCAATCCTTCTGATGCTTCCCCCCCCCCCCTCCCAGCACAGTGTGCTGGGCACTGTTCAATGCTGATGTGTGTCACGTGACTCTTCACACTATCACCATTACCCATACATCTTGTACAGTGTACTGCTCCACTTCATGCTGGAGGTGTGTGCTACATAACTCTTCACATTATCATCATTATCCATACAGGCACATCTTGTACAGGGCGCTGCTCCACTTAACCCTCTTCAGTATGCACTTATCTGAGCTTAGTTACGCCGAAAACCATCGGCAAGGTAAGTAACTCCATAATTTGAACATGGTACCCAATTCAAAAATTAATTTAAAAGAAAGGAAACGAAATAATGAAATGAAAATAATTTTTAAAATTCCTACGAATATATATGTTGCTATATCGTAAGTTTGAAGAATGTCACTTGAGCCATTTACTCGGGAAAAAAAAAATCTTCTCTTCAGAACTTTCTTCCGAATTGTTGTTCATCATACCTGAAACCTCATCCCAGTCGAAATCTAGGTCACTCTAAGCTTCATTACCCAGCACTTTCACTAAGTCTTATGCCGTAAATCCTACAAAACACAGTATCTCCATCACTAAATCTCATTATAGAACGACAGAAATCAAGATTAGCCCATGGTGAAAAACAGCATTTCGAGCTCAAAACTTAAAAAATTCGTAACTCGAGAACCCACGGCATGTATCGACTTGCGTTTTTTTTGCAAATGGAAGTAAATGGCTACAGGAAGAAGGAAGTCACGTTATTGCGAGACTTCCTTTTCTACGAGAAACATGGCGGCGCCCATTGTTGCCACGTGTTTTACCCGGGCGCTGGCGGGCGCTCGGCCTTTTGGCTGTGTGATTTCTGGTCAGGCGCTAGTGGGCACTCGCTTGTCAAGAGAGTTAATGCTGGAGGTGTAAGCTGCATAACTCTTCACATTACCATGATTATCTTTACAGATACACATTGTTTGACTATGCACTGTATCTGTACAGATACACATTGTACAGTGTGCTGCTCCACTTAATGCTGGAGGTGTGTGCTACATAACTCTTCACATTACCATCATTATCTTTACAGATACACATTGTTTGACAATACACTGTATCTGTACAGATATACACATTGTACAGTGTACTGCTCCACTTAATGCTGGAGGTGTGTGCTATGTAACACTTCACATTACCATCATTATCTGTACAGATACACATTGTTTGACCATGCACTGTATCTGTACAGATACACATTGTACAGTGTACTGCTCGGTATGTGCTATGTAAGACTTCACATTACCATCATTATCTGTACAGATACACATTGTTTGACCATGCACTGTATCTGTACAGATACACATTGTACAGTGTACTGCTCCACTTAATGCTGGAGGTGTGTGCTATGTAAGTCTTCACATTACCATCATTATCTTAACAGATACACACTGACAAGGACAGAGACAACAATGTTTCACAAAAATATGTTGTTGTTTTTTTTAAAGAAGACAGTGACTGTATCAAAAAGAAAACAAATACTGATGGATGTGAGTGAGGTGAATCACCTTGGGGTCTGAGGAGAACATGCAGGAAGAGGTGGTAGTCGTGGGTGGCGTTGTGGTGGTGGTGGTGGTGGCGGTGTGGTGGCGTCGGTGAGTCTCATTCGCTTGGCCGCTGGGTGTGGGCGACCTGATGTGTGTCCCTGTCCCCCTCCCTGTTGTCCACCTTGCTGCTGGGAGATGAAGAACACGTGCTCATGTGACAGAGCCAGTGAGGGTCACACATGCCCACACACACATACCTCAGTTAAAACCAGGCTGACCTCCCCTGCCAGGTTCCCTCCCTGTAAGGGCTGGCTTTTTTTTCTGGGCAGTCTCATAAACCAGCGCTCTGACAGAGAGAAGCCATTGTGTGAAAAGTGTCGATAAGCGACATTGAGACAGACCGGCGCTCTCAAAGAGAGAAGCCATTCTGTGTGAAAATGTTGATTAATGACACTGAGACAAAGGGGGACTGCTAGACTAGGACTGTACTAACTACGCCTGCTGGTACATTTACACACTGTTTGCCACACTGAGGTCACCGTAATGTTTTGGACTGTGCGCTACATAAACCTTTATTATATCATCATCAGTACACACTGATTCCTTTTGTACAGTGTGCTCTCTGCTTAACATGTGCTACAAAAGCTACATAATAAGCAGATAAAGAAACATACGCATGAAAGGGATATAACTGCTGTCAATGCATGCTGTCTCATTTTCAGGTAACTCCCCCTGGATGTTTCCCGGTGTCTATTTTTAATACCCATTCCTAGCATGCCGGGATATATTTTTAACACTATGACAATCTTTACCATGGCATCAACTGAACATGAAATTCAAATGCCAGTGCAGTTAGAATTTCACATAGCAAACACTGCCAGCAGGACAGCACTGTGGAAAGACAGTATTGTTACAGCATCATTACATGGGGACCCACACTGCCAGCAGGACAGCACTGTGGTAAGAGAGCATCATTTCATGGGGACCCACACTGCCAGCAGGACTGCACTGTGGTAAGAGAGCATCATTTCATGGGGACCCACACTGCCAGCAGGACTGCACTGTGGTAAGAGAGCATCATTTCATGGGGACCCACACTGCCAGCAGGACAGCACTGTGGTAAGAGAGCATCATTTCATGGGGACCCACACTGCCAGCAGGACTGCACTGTGGTAAGAGAGCATCATTTCATGGGGACCCACACTGCCAGCAGGACTGCACTGTGGTAAGAGAGCATCATTTCATGGGGACCCACACTGCCAGCAGGACTGCACTGTGGTAAGAGAGCATCATTTCATGGGGACCCACACTGCCAGCAGGACTGCACTGTGGTAAGAGAGCATCATTACATGGGGACCCACACTGCCAGCAGGACAGCACTGTGGTAAGACAGCATCATTACAGCGTCATTTCATGGGGACCCACACTGCCAGCAGGACAGCACTGTGGTAAGAGAGCATCATTTCATGGGGACCCACACTGCCAGCAGGACAGCACTGTGGTAAGACAGCATAATTACAGCATCATGTCATGGGGACCCACACTGCCAGCAGGACAGCACTGTGGTAAGAAGAGAGCATCATTTCATGGGGACCCACACTGCCAGCAGGACAGCACTGTGGTAAGAGAGCATCATTTCATGGGGACCCACACTGCCAGCAGGACAGCACTGTGGTAAGACAGCATAATTACAGCATCATGTCATGGGGACCCACACTGCCAGCAGGACAGCACTGTGGTAAGAGAGCATCATTTCATGGGGACCCACACTGCCAGCAGGACAGCACTGTGGAAAGACAGCATCATTACATGGGGACCCACACTGCCAGCAGGACAGCACTGTGGTAAGAGAGCATCATTTCATGGGGACCCACACTGCCAGCAGGACAGCACTGTGGTAAGAGAGCATCATTTCATGGGGACCTACACTGCCAGCAGGACAGCACTGTGGTAAGACAGTATCATTACATGGGGACCCACACTGCCAGCAGGACAGCACTGTGGTAAAGAGAGCATCATTTCATGGGGACCTACACTGCCAGCAGGACAGCACTGTGGTAAGACAGCATCATTACATGGGGACCCACACTGCCAGCAGGACAGCACTGTGGTAAGACAGCATCATTACATGGGGACCCACACTGCCAGCAGGACAGCACTGTGGTAAGACAGCATCATTTCATGGGGACCCACACTGCCAGCACTGTGGTAAGACAGCATCATTTCATGGGGACCCACACTGCCAGCAGGACAGCACTGTGGTAAGATAGCATCATTTCATGGGGACCCACACTGCCAGCAGGACAGCACTGTGGTAAGACAGCATCATTTCATGGGGACCCACACTGCCAGCAGGACAGCACTGTGGTAAGATAACATCATTTCATGGGGACCCACACTGCCAGCAGGACAGCACTGTGGTAAGAGAGTATCATTACAGCATCATGTCATGGGGACCCCTGCTGTGTGCACCTATCAACATATGATTGTGTGTGTGAGGCAGCCATGGAGAAAAACACATCTTTCACACTTTCAGTTTGATAACTCCCACAATTCACACGGTTTCAGCTTTCTTGAGAACAAATTGATCTTGTTCTGTGTAACACGGCAAGTTCAGCATGCAAAGGGCAGCAACTGTGTGACAGCACATTTCTTTTTTTGTTTTTTTCTTCTCTTTTTCTTTTTGTGGGGGGTAAAGACGCTGTTCTTTTCTTCCTTTTTTTTCCCCAGTGGGGCCTTCATTCTCTTTTTTTTCCCACTTTTTTTTTCTCCTCAAAGCCTCACACACCATGCATTGTCTGAGTGTTACATTATCAATGGGTGACAGTCAATGTTGATTAAAAAAAAAAAAGAAAAAAAGTTTGGTTGTTTGCTTGTGTATCTGTTAGTGCTGGCATTTGATATCACTAATATCATCCCTACAGGTTCTGCTCAATCATCTCAATACACCCATCTCCAGACAGCACTAAATGTGGTGTTCTTCACAGGGAGGGAGTCTGAACTGGCAGATTCATTTAGCACAAGGACAGCGACAAAAATGTTCCCTAAAAACATGTTTTTGAAAAGAAGGCGGTGACTGTATGAAAACAAAATACTGACAGACGTGGAAACAGTGGAGGGTGAGGTGAGTCACCTTGAAGTGAGTGGAGACCTGGGAGGAAGAGGCCGTGGTAGTTGCCATGGTGGTGATGGTGGTGGTGATGGTGGCGGTGGTTGTGGTGGTGGGTGGTGGTCATGAGTCTCATTCGCTTGGCAGGCGGGGGCATGTGCCCTGACGTGTGTCCTTGTCCCCCTCCCTGCTGTCCACCTTGCTGCTGGAATAAGAGCACATCAACATGACAAAGCCAGCAATGGTGTTTGCATGCACACATATTTATACACATACCCTTGTCAAAGCCAGGCTGACCTCCCCTGCCTGGTTCCCTCCCTTTAAGGGCTTGCTTTTTTTTTCTGCACAATCTCATACACTGGAGCTGTCAGAGAGAGAAGCCATTCTGTATGAAAGTGTCGATCAACGACTTAGAGACAGAGGGGGCTGCTAAACTAGCAGTCTGCCCTGTTGTGAAACACTTGTCAGACCTAAACTGAGTCCCAAAGACAGGCTCCCACTCTCCAATGCCTTTCTTTCAGGATTCTCTGGGACCTCAGTCTGTTTCAAGTATGGAGGTAGTAAGGATTTAAAAGGTCCATTTTCACATGTTGTAGTGAACTATATCATAACCATATGGAAAGAGTACAAAGCCCATTCTAAACACCACGTAGAGTCTTTCTGACACACTACCACCTGTGGTTACCAGAGACTTTCTGACACACTACCACCTGTGATTACCTGAGTCTTTCTGATACACTACCACTGTGGATACCTGTGCCTTTCCGACACACCACCTGCGGTTACCCGAGTCTTTCTGACACACTACCACCTGTGGTTACCTGAGTCTTTCTGACAAACCACCTGTGGTTACCTGAGTCTTTCTGACACACCACCTGTGGTTACCTGAGTCTTTCTGACACACTACCACCTGTGGTTACCTGAGTCTTTCTGATACACTACCATCTGTGGTTACCTGAGACTTTCTGATACACTACCACCTGTGGTTACCTGAGTCTTTCTGACACACCACCTGTGGTTACCGTAGTCTTTCTAACACACTACCACCTGTGGATACGGGAGTCTTTCTGAGACACCACCTGTGGTTACCCAAGTCTTTCTGGCACACCACAACCTATGGATACCTGAGTCTTTCTGACACACCATCTGTGGTTACCTGAATCTTTCTGACACACTATCACCTGTGATTACCTGAGACTTCCTGATAGTTTGGCTACCACCTGTGGCTACCCATGTTTTGCTGATAGATTGATTACCACCCGTGGTTCTGAGTATTCCTGATAGGTTGATTACCACCTGTGGTTCTGAGTATTCCTGATAGTTTGACTACCACCTGTGGTTCTGAGTATTCCTGATAGTTTGACTACCACCTGTGGTTCCGAGTATTCCTGATAGTTTGACTACCACCTGTGGTTCCGAGTATTCCTGATAGTTTGACTACCACCTGTGGTTCCGAGTATTCCTGATAGTTTGACTTCCACCTGTGGTTCTGAGTATTCCTGATACTTTGACTTCCACCTGTGGTTCTGAGTATTCCTGATAGTTTGACTACCACCTGTGGTTCCGAGTATTCCTGATAGGTTGACTACCACCTGTGGTTCCGAGTATTCCTGATAGTTTGACTTCCACCTGTGGTTCCGAGTATTCCTGATAGTTTGACTTCCACCTGTGATTCTGAGTATTCCTGATACTTTGACTTCCACCTGTGGTTCTGAGTATTCCTGATAGTTTGACTACCACCTGGTTCTGAGTATTACTGATAGTTTGACTACAAGCCGTGGTTCCTGAGTCATTCTGATAGACTTAGACTACCACCTGTTTTTTTCCTGAGCCTCGTTGACATTTAAGACTCCCATCTGCAGTGACCTGAGTTTTGTCAGCAACTTGACTTCCACTTGCTGGCTGTCATAATACCACCTGTGGTCACCCAAGTCTTGCTGATAGTTTGACTGCCACCTGTGGTTACCACAATCTTGATGACTGCCACCTTTGCATAGCTGCCCACCTTCTGAAGTCAACTTTCGAGGACCAGGGAATGAAGGGGGTGGGGTGCACTGAAGAGGGGGCAGTTCGGCTTTTTCAACTGGAAGCGTTTCTCACTCCCTTATGTCTCAGATGACAAAGGTGGGTTTAAAATGTCAGATGCCTTCTCCATGAACTTAACTGCCACCATCCACAGAACATCATTTGGGTTTATTCTGCATGACCTCGTCATCCCTACCCGTTCAGAAATGACTCCATCAACACATCGTTTTCAGGCATTTTGAAAATACTTGACATCTGTAAAACTGAATTCCAGATCTCCGGAATCATTTTTAAATCATGGAAATTCCAGAACAAATTGGGAGGGCTGGCAGCTATACCAAAGGTTACCTGAGCTTGTCTGTCGGCCTTGTCTTTGCCATCTTTGATCTCTTCAGTAAGAAAGTTCCGTTTCGGATATGGAATCGGATTGCCATCGTACACACTGAAACAAAACATATTACACAAATGTACCATAAAATCACTCATACACAAATGTACCCCATAAAATCACTCTCATATTTCTTGTGTACACAGGTAACCATACACATTAGCGCAACATCCAACCGATGCAATCATTTCATGTATAATATTCTTTTAAAAAAAAACATGTATAATACCATATTTGTTTAATACTGAAGGTGATGAACATGGATCTGCCCTGTGAAGGAGCAATGTGCAAGGAGCATCAGATGAGGAAAGGACAGCATTAGTCACCAGCAGTCACCATGTTTTGACAGCAGTAGTCATCCGTAGTCACGATGCTTTGACAGCAGTAGTCACCATGCTTTGACAGCAGTAGTAACCAGCAATCGCCATGCTTTGACAGCAGTAGTAACCAGCAATCACCATGCTTTGACATCAGTAGTAACCAGCAATCACCATGCTTTGACATCAGTAGTAACCAGCATTGCCATGCTTTGACAGCAGTAGTAACCAGCAATCGCCATGCTTTGACAGCAGTAGTCACCATGCTTTGACAGTGATAGTGACCAGCAGTCTCCATGCTTTGACAGCAGTAGTCACCAAGAGTCACCATGCTTTGATAGCAGTAGTCACCAGCAGTCTCCATGCTTTGACAGCAGTAGTCACCATGCTTTGACAGCAGTAGTCACCAAGAGTCACCATGCTTTGATAGCAGTAGTCAAAAGCAATCGCCATGCTTTGACAGCAGTAGTCACCAGCAGTCACCATGCTTTGACAGCAGTAGTCACCAGCAGTCACCATGCTTTGACAGCAGTAGTCACCAGCAATCACCATGCTTTGACAGCAGTAGTCACCATGCTTTGACAGCAGTAGTCACAAGCAGTCACCATGCTTTGACAGCAGTATTCACCAGCAATCACCATGTTTTGACAGCAGTAGTCACCATGCTTTGACAGCAGAAGTCACCATGCTTTGACAGCAGTAGTCACCAGCAATCACCATACTTTGACAGCAGAAGTCACCAGCAATCACCATACTTTGACAGCAGTAGTCACCAGCAATCACCATACTTTGACAGCAGTAGTCACCAGCAATCACCATGCTTTACTCCCTATTGCGCAATTCTACAAACACATTTGCAACAATTTGAAAACACAGAAGAAAAAGATACATCTGAATGTGCTGGTGGGACACAGAGAAGTACTGTCCTCAACTGCCCAACAAACCAGCTGGGGAACGGTCCTGCACCACCTTTGGAAGCCTGCACTGTGTTCACACAGGGTGGAGGCACACACAGGGCATTCCACTAATGTGCCAGAGCTTGCAATGATTTCACTACGCTGAAATGAACGTAAATGCACTTCATATACATAGTTTGGTTTAAAGCACCTGTCATGAAAAATTACACAATCAAAGACCAAAGAAAGACCAGGTGCCACAGCACAGTGGTTAGTATAATGGGTACAGACTGGGAAGTTATGGGTTCGATTCCATCAGAACCATTTATTTATGAGATTTTTTAGCCTTAACTTTGATGGTAATGATGATGTCGATGATCATAATGGTGGTGATGATAATGATGGTGATTGCAATGATGATGATGATGATGATGATGATAATGATGGTGATGATGATGATGATAGTAGCAAAGATGATGATGATAATGATGATGATGATGATGATGATGATGATGATGATGATGATGATGATGATGATGATGAAGGCAGTGACCATGGTGTGAAGAACTCACTCAGTGCAGGGAAAGGGGACCTCATAGAAGTAGGAATCCTTCAAAGCAGTTTCAGCGGTGATGCGTTTGGTGGGGTCCATGATAAGAAACTTCTGGAGCTGGAACATCAGTGACAGTATGACCAGGAGATCACAGTCTACCGTCACAGTTCACAGACCATCAGGTGACAATACTACTCAGGGAATCTCAGTCTACTGTCACAGTTCACAGACCATCAGGTGACAATACTACACAGGGGATCTCAGTCTACTGTCACACTTCACAGACCATCAGGTGACAATACTACACAGGGGATCTCAGTCTATTGTCACACTTCATAGAACATCAGGTGACAATACGACTTAGGCGATCTCAGTCTACTGTCACACTTCACAGAACATCAGGTGACAATACTACACAGGGAATCTCAGTCTAGTTCACATTTCACAGAACATCAGGTGACAATACTACAAAGGCGATCTCAGTCTACTGTCACAGTTCACAGACCATCAGGTGACAATACTACTTAGGCGATCTCAGTCTTCTGTCACAGTTCACAGACCATCAGGTGACAATACTACTCAGGCGATCTCAGTCTACTGTCACAGTTCACAGACCATCAGGTGACAATACTACTCAGGAGATCTCAGTCTACTGTCACTATTCTCTACAAGGTTCATAAGTTGTCTCTAGGAGTGGCATGTTGTTAAAAGACATAACACATAGCCTACATAGCCCTGTTTGTAGTAACAGGGCTGAATATGGCCTTAACAAAACACATAATCTACACGGCCCTGTTTGTAGTTACAGGGCTGTATATATGGCCTTAAAGAGTGTGGGCCGGTGCAGGATCAGATTCCCAACTCCAAAAAAAGAAAAAAAAAAGACCTTTGCTACAAAAAAAAAAAAAACCCACATCAACAAGGAAACTGGACACCCTAAGTGAGGAGCAAATACAGAACTTTATCAAGAAGAATCATCACGCAGTGCCATGAGAGCTGAACATCTGTGGAAGCCAGGAGGTGAACCACCCCCCTTCTTGCAACCAGCACGGTGAACAGTGTGAGACAAAGTTCTGACAATCTGGCCCTGGGATCTTGATCTGGATACCAAGGGGATGGGACTCACTGGGTGCCTGCTGCACAGAAACGCCCAGGACAGGGTGTACCTGGAGAACCTTTGTCAACTCCAAGCAGGACAGGTGACACGCATAACAAAAAGTAAACAAGCAAAAACCTAACAACTGCTAATGGCATGGCACTGTGGCAAAATGATTAGCATTGTGGATTCCTGGCTGGGAGGTCATGGGTTCGATTCTCATCAGAGTCATGCGGGAATTTTTTCTGCCCTAACCGGCTCCTACCCAGAGTTGAGTTTGCTTTGGGCTCAGGTGGAAAGACTGGGACCACAAAGTCGAGTCTCATCCACTAAACAGATGCGTCTCTGAGAATGTTGCTCAAATTTCCTGACCAACACATCAGGTATTTGTATCTCTTGGGCCTGGTTGACACTGGGATATATTATGAAAGAAAGCGTACTGTACTGCCCTGACATGCAGTCTCAAACTGGAATGAAAATGCATAGCATTAGCTTCATCATCCTCATCCTCATGGATCAGCATACTGAAAAAGAAAAAAGTCTCAATTCTGTGGCCCTTCATGCCCTGCTCTCATGGTGACCTTAGTTTTGATGTCCTCCCCATGTCTATGGCCCTGACTGATTCTGTCAGGGTCACTGGTATCGGCAAATTCATGGGGGCTGTCGTTGGACATAGTGGCGCTTTTGGAGGAAAAGCTCACTCACGTCAGCTCCACAACTAAGCAATTATTGTCATCAGTAGGGGGCTTAGTAGGTGGTGTCCTGCATACGTTGAACAGAACAGGCACCACTGAACACCACCAAAAGTGACTCAGCAGCAGTGCAGTGTCTCCTCCGCTGGGTTACCTCACGATGACTTGACAGTGGCTTTTTCCTAAGGACTACTGGTGCCGAGGCTGCAGTAGAATGGGCTGGATATGGCTGTGGACGGGAGACTGGAATGAATGAGTAGGAGTTATGCCACTGAGGTGGTGCAGAAGATGGGACAGCAAAAACCAAACCAACCAAACAAACAACAACAAAAAAAAACCTTAAGAGTTCATGTGTATACACAAGCTGACAGAGGAAACGCTGGGAGGAGAACATGGCACAGTACAGTGCTGCAGTATACTGACCAGATGGAAGACAGTTCAGTGCTGCAGTGTACTGACCAGATGGAAGACAGTACAGTGCTGCAGTATACTGACCAGATGGAAGGCTGCGCTGTCCGTCCTCATGGTGTGCTTTCTCATGAACTTCTCCAGGGAGCAGTCCTCATAGCTTCACACACACACACACACACACACACACACACACACACACACACACACACACACACACACGCACACACACACGCACGCACACACATGCACGCACACACACACACACACACACACACACACACACACACACACACACACACACACACACACACACACACTCACAGTCATACACACAAGAAGTGAACCATTTAATTTTTCTCCCAATGTTAGCTCATGTTGCATACAATACACATGCACTGGAACTGATTGGAGGGGAAACAAATCTGTCCCAGGGTACGCTTTCTGGGAAATTAATCTAGTCTGTGCAGTCGGAGGTATATCTGAAGTGAAAGGAAGAGCAGATCACTTATGTATAAACTGCTGCATGAAATACAATAGTACAATGTAGACCATGTGCCCCGATTTTCTGAAGAGATGGATATTTTCAGATGATGAGTTCTCATCTTTTTCATCAAGGAGTTTGAAGTTCTCAGCTCCTACTTCCAGTTGTTTCTCATGGAATCATAACCATCAAATTTTTCATCAGAAGGACGCCGAACAATCTTCAATATGATCGCCATTCTGAAAATGTGGCTTACAATGGACCGGAAACAATCTGCGACTGAACGCGAAGCAAACTTTCTCTTTTTTTTTTTTTCTTTTCTTAAAAAAGTCTGAAACTTACGCCCCTTTCCCCCTGCCTTCCCTGAATTTGTTTTTGGACAGGTCTGAAAATTCTCAATGAGAGTTGACTTCAACAGGGTGACAGCCCTGTTAAGGCCCTTTGCCATTGGCTGGGCTCTAAATGACATGAACCTGAATCTGATAATAACCAGACACACAGCTGTTCCCATAGCTGCATACAGCCACCCTCATCCCCATCCCTCTGCCAGTCTCTAATGCCCTTGCCCCTTTCTTCACCCCAATCAAATAAACACAAACATCTCACACACACACTCTCATGTGAATTCATGCGTTCACATCGAAGAACATTCGAACAAACACAAATAACACCACACAGGCAATGGCAACTCATGTACAAATTCAAGCTTGCTTGGAAGCACGCACACACGCATGCATTTATGTGCATGCAAAAAATACAACAAAAACATTAATACACACTGTAATCTTCATGCTACAGCACAGCTGATTCAATGCCCATCTTGTGCCAAAATGGACGAAGATATGTGTGATTGCTCATCATTCATTTTCATTGTCCCGAGTGTTGTGTATCTTAACTGCAGAAGACCTATGAGGTCGAAATATGTCATGTTTTGTCTTGTGATGTGTGTGTCTACATTTTTTGGTGGTGCCTCATCAAAAATTTTTCAGCTAAGTTACTCTAGCTAAAATGCTGTGTTGTGCTGTTGAACAGTTGATAACTGGACTTGTGAATGATTCTGCCAGTGATATTCGTTTCAAAATTGCCTGTACTTCAGAGCAATTAGCACAGCATTCAGTGATGTGGATTAAAAAATAAAACCCAGACAATTATTTTTAGGACAATCATATCCTCAGCATCTGCTCTATGCAACTTAAACAGTGTTTGTTCCTTTCCCCTGGGGTACTGACACCATTGGTTCCCTTTCCTCTGGGACACTGCCATATTCTCAGCACCAAAAGTACACAGATCATGGCTCTCTTCCCCATTACAAAACAAACCAACAAACAAACGAGCAAAACAAAATGAAAACCTGTTAACAGTCCTAAAAATGCTCTTCTTCACTGGTTGTAAAAGAGATAACAATAATATTTTCCTCCTGTTTTTCTTTCTGATTTTTCTTCTTTTTCCCTCCCACCTGTTTTCCCTTTTTCCCCCCCTGCCCCACCCCTTTCTCCTCCCATACATTTTCCACGTCACACAGAGAGTCATATATCATAGCTTGTCTCCCACAGATTATATGAAAGGATGAACTGGACAAGTGCTAACATGTGTTAAAAGATGAACTGGGCAAGTGCTAACATGTGTTGTGAAAAGATGAACTGGGCAAGTGCTAACATGTGTTGTGAAAAAGATGAACTGGGCAAGTGCTAACATGTGTTTGTGAAAAGATGAACTGGGCAAGTGCTACATGTGTTGTGAAAAGATGAACTGGGCAAGTGCTAACATGTGTTGTGAAAAGATGAACTGGGCAAGTGCAAACATGTGTTAAAAGATGAACTGGGCAAGTGCTAACATGTGTTAAAAGATGAACTGGGCAAGTGCTAACATGTGTTACAAGATGAACTGGGCAAGTGCTAACATGTGTTAAAAGATGAACTGGGCAAGTGCTAACATGTGTTAAAAGATGAACTGGACAAGTGCTAACATGTGTTGTGAAAAGATGAACTGGGCAAGTGCTAACATGTGTTAAAAGATGAACTGGACAGGTGCTAAAACATGTCAAAAGATGAACTGGACAAGTGCTAACATATGTTTGGTATATAAGTTCTGCTCTGGTGTCCACAGGTGCTTTTCTTTTGTTGTTGTTTTATTATTAGTTCTTTTTTTCATCTGTGGTTGTGATACGTGCGAATGCATGTGCAGGCACTTGCCGGCAACGTATCACTGCCTTGCCATCATGGGAGCATGCCCCCCAAACATTCACTACTCTTCTTTCATGAGGCCACCCCCGTCTGAACTGTTAAAGAGATATATCAGCAAGCCCTCCACACAAAGACAACAAACAGATGACATGACAGAACACAATGGGTTTCCACCTCTCAGGTCTCCTCCAGCGAGGCAAACAGCATTCAAGACGATGAAAACAAACAACAAGCAGTCACTTTCGTTTTCAATGTCTTAAACGCTTTTGTCCTGCCTGAATAAGAATAAAGAAGTTGAAATGCTTCATGTTTTGTTTTGTACTTTGCTTGTCTCTTTTGCTGAACAGAACTGTCAATATCTTTTAAAGTTTGTTTCAGTTTCCACCTGCAGGCACCTCACTTTCAAACTAACAATATGTGCAGCTCAGCATTGGCAGAATGAACTTCTAACTTGGGAGACAGGTTGTACAACTTCCAGTGGCTTATCACAAGCTTGTTCTGTTCTTTCTCGCAAAACGGTGAGAGGAGCCACACTTGGTCAACGAAAACTAAACACACACAAAACAAAAGCCCTGCAAAGTCCCATCACGAACCAGAAAAAAGAATTAAAAAAAAAAAGGTCCTGATGTGAACACAGCAGTCATTACAACACAAGGCAAAGTATTTCTCTGATGGCGTGCTGTGGTCTTCTCTCTTGCATGAAAGTACACCCCATGGTCCAAGTGCACAGAATCATGGATCTCAAAACTTGTACCCACTACTGGCGCTGCTGCACAGAGCAACAGAAAAAGGAGACTACTGGCACTGTTGCTCAGAGCAAACAGAGAAGGGAGACTACTGGCGTTGCTTCTCACAGCAACCAGAGAAGGGAGACTACTGGCGCTGCTGCACAGAGCAACCAGAGAAAGGAGACTACTGGCGCTGCTTCTCACAGCAACCAGAGAAGGGAGACTACTGGCGCTGCTGCACAGAGCAACTAGAGAAGGGAGACTACTGGCGTTGCTGCTCACAGCAACCAGAGAAGGGAGACTACTGCTGCTTCTCAGAGCAACCAGAGAAGGGAGACTACTGGCGCTGCTTCTCACAGCAACCAGAGAAAGGAGACTACTGGTGCTGCTACTCAGAGCAACCAGAGAAGGCAGGCTACTGGCGTTGCTGCTCAGCTCAGAGCAACCAGAGAAGGGAGACTACTGGCGCTGCTTCTCAGAGCAACCAGAGAAGGGAGACTACTGGTGCTGCTTCTCAGAGCAACCAGAGAAGGGAGACTACTGGCACTGCTGCAACCAGGGAAGGGAGACTACTGGCGCTGCTGCTCACAGCAACCAGAGAAGGGAGACTACTGGCACTGCTGCAACCAGAGAAGGGAGACTACTGGCACTGCTGCTCACAGCAGCCAGAGAAGGGAGACTACTGGCACTGCTGCTCACAGCAACAAGAGAAGGGAGACTACTGGTGCTGCTGCTCACAGCAACAAGAGAAGGGAAACTACTAGGCCACACTATCTCTGATCAGCCAGAGGATTAGAAAGCATCAAACCTTCATCATGGACAATAAAGGGAATCGGAACATAAACAAAAACAGGATTACTATGCTGCCAGATGAAAGAACACATTACAAAACAAGCATGACACGTTTTGATCCAACTGCTCTTCTTCCTGCAAGACAGATCACACTCAAGACAATGAAAAACAAAGGAATGTTCTTGCTGATCCTGCGTGGTGTTTGTCTTGCCTGAAGGAGACCAAACAGGTTGAAACGCGTCATGTTTGTTTAGTACTTTGTTGGTTCCATCACGTGGCAGTGCAATGGCTGTGTTTTTTGCTCTGCAGGGTCAGGTGGCACTGGGTGGCAGGTGTGGTGTTGTGTCTTACCATGATGGGGTAAAGTCTGTCAGCAGCTGAGGGTACTCTGGCATTGCTTTTATCAGCTCCCAGTCTTCCTCTAACACAGCAACCACAACACATCTACAGTCAGCAATTTGAACACACACACACAAATTTTGTTGATTACTGTACTATAACACATCACTAGTTGATTGATAGTTTGTATAAAAAAAAAACACAAAAGATAAAACACATTTCACCACTTGACTGTACCATAACACATCAGCAGTAAACTGATGGTTTGTATTATTAAAAAGAAGAAAAAAAAAAAAAACACACACACCACTTCATAACTATACCATAACACATCACCAGTTAATAAATCATGTGTGTTAGATGCACACACACACACATGCACATACACACACCATGTCCTCAGTTAAGGACTGTACCTACAACAGTAACATCACCAGCTAATAAAAGATGTGTGTTAAAAACACACACACACACCACAAACACACTCACACACACACACACACAACACACACAAACACAAACCACTTCCTCAGCTAATGACTGTACTCACAACTATAACACATCACCTGTCAATAAACTGCCCCAACAACCACAACACATAACCAGTCCATTTAATGTGCTGCAGCCCATAGCTACTTACCAATTAATCATACACCCAATGGGGATCAACAACCACAACACATGACCAGTCCATTCAATGTGCTGCAACACATAAATACTTACCAAATTAATCATACACCGATGGGGATCAACAACCACAACACATAACCAGTCCATTCAATGTGCCGCAGCACATAGCTACTTACCAATTAATCATACACTGATGGGGATCAATCCACTGCCCACTGCATTCATCACAGCACATCACCACCAATCTGTTCAGCTGTTTGCAAATGCACAAGTGCACAGGAGGCTCGAACAACTGATCTTCAGAGTCAGAGTCAGCACTGAACGAGTTACCTGCCTCTTATGTGTTGCTGGGTACTGAGGTCAGTCAAATCTACATAGCTTGATTCTTTTTAACAAATCTTAAATAAATCTTGTTCTGTATCTTGCCTGAAGAAGACCTAAGAGGTCGAAATGTGTCATGGTTTGTCTTGTGATACGTTTGTCCATGTTTTTTGGGCAGTTCGCTGACATTTATTTATCATTTGTTCAGATTTCTGCCTGCAGTTCTCACTTTGCAACTTGACTTTTTTTTTTTTTTACTCTTTTTCTTTTCATAACACATGTCAAAGCAGATTGAAGGGATCCGTATTTAGTAAGTAATATTCATTTGACCAGAGCCTTCACTGATCCTTATGTAGTAAGTAATATTCATTTTACCAGAGTGTTCACTGGTCCTTATTTAGTAAGTAATATTCATTTTACCAGAGTGTTCACTGGTCCTTATTTAGTAAGTAATATTCATTTTACCAGAGTGTTCACTGGTCCTTATTTAATAAGTAATATTCATTTTACCAGAGTGTTCACTGGTCCTTATTTAGTAAGTAATATTCATTTTACCAGAGCGTTCACTGGTCCTTATTTAGTAAGTAATATTCATTTTTACCAGAGCGTTCACTGGTCCTTATTTAGTAAGTAATATTTATTTTTACCAGAGCATTCACGGGTCCTTATTTAGTAAGTAATATTCGTTTTTACCAGAGCGTTCACAGGTCCTTATTTAGTAAGTAATATTCATTTTTACCAGAGCGTTCACTGGTCCTTATTTAGTAAGTAATATTCATTTTTACCAGAGTGTTCACTGGTCCTTATTTAGTAATATTCATTTTTACCAGAGTGTTCACTGGTCCAGCTCAGTACTTCTGCAACAGCGGCAACATACCAGAGAAAACACTCCTCTTCTACCGAGTCACTTTGGTGGTGTGTAATATGATCCCTTTGGTGGTGTGTAATATGATCCGTTTGGGGGTACCTAATATGATCCATTGGTGGTGCCTAATATGATCACTTTGGTGGTGTGTAATATGATCATATGTATATTCAGGTCACCATCCACTAAGCCCCTCACTGACCACAACTGATTGCAGGTCACCACCCATCCAGCTCCTCACTGACCACAACTGATTGCAGGTCACCACCCACAAAGCCCCTCACTGACCACAACTGATTGCAGGTCACCACCCACAAAGCCCCTCACTGACCACAACTGATTGCAGGTCACCACCCACAAAGCCCCTCACTGACCACAACTGATTGCAGGTCACCACCCACAAAGCCCTCACTGACCACAACTGATTGCAGGTCACCACCCACAAAGCCCCTCACTGACCACAACTGATTGCAGGTCACTACCCACAAAGCCCCTCACTGACCACAACTGATTGCAGGTCACTACCCACAAAGCCCCTCACTGACCACAACTGATTGCAGGTCACCACCCACAAAGCCCCTCACTGACCACAACTGACTGCAGGTCACTACCCACAAAGCCCCTCACTGACCACAACTGATTGCAGGTCACCATCCACTCCCTCACTGACCACAACTGATTGCAGGTCACCACCCACAAAGCCCCTCACTGACCACAACTGATTGCAGGTCACTACCCACTCCCTCACTGACCACAACTGATTGCTCAGCTGCTGTGCCAGCAGGAGGGAGCCCGCAATCCAGAGGGCGCCACCATGTCCATCCACTGAATCTACTGACACCAGTGACCGCAACACAACCTCACAGGAGCACAAACTTGGTGAGGAACTGAGGTCACCATCACAGCAGGCATGAAGAGCCGCAGAATTCCAAAAATCTCAAAAATGCAAAAAAAATGTGAGTTATGGCAGTTGTTTTTCCCAATAGTGACATGGAAATGTACTATGCACATGCTCACATTTTTTCATTGAATAAATGCTCCTCACAGTAAAAAACAAAAACGTCTTATGCTCCTATATTGTAGAAAAACAGTTTGATCAAGCCACTGTCTTCAGTGAATCGCATACACTGCACAGCGGACGTTAAACCTGCAGCATGGAGAACACTCACAGTGTATAATTCTACAGACACTTCTAATCTGTAAACACGTTACTTTCACTTTCCTCACCTCACAAATCTTGTGACTTTCTTGCATGGGATATATTAGTTCAGTTTCTCTGACCACAGTTTAGTTTCTCTGACCACAGTTTAGTTTCTCTGACCACAGTTTAGTTTCTCTGACCAAATCAAATGGCAGTTTGGGTCTCATTCCATCAGATACCAGATAATTTGTAATATGATTTTGCTCATTTATTTATGCCTGAAATAATTTTCGGTCAAACAGGCATGCAATCAATGAGTATTGCTAATAAAAAATTATTGCAGGTTTTGTACTGAAACAATTGATGTATTGTCTATACTAAAGTTGACTGTGAGTCCACAGATAAGATAAAAATCTCCATTTCCTCTGAAGACACACTTCATGGAAGACTACTTTTTCTACAACGTATTTATTTATCTTTTTTTTGATTGCAGCATTGCCCCCTCTTCTGTTTTCATTTTGAACAAAATGGATTCCGCCAGCAAACAAGTAGTGTGGGACTAACACTCTAGGCAGAAGATGGGAAAGACAAAGACTGAAAACAGAAAACACACACACACACACACACAGTCTGACCTTGAGGATATCTCAGGACATAAAAGACTGAAAACAGACACACACACACACACAGTCTGACCTTGAAGATTTTTTTTTTTTTTTTTTTTTTTTTTTTTTTTTGCTGTCCCAACCTCTGCGCCTGTCCACAGCCACGGCCCGGTCGACCTCGCCGCAGCCCCGGCACCGGCAATCCACAGGCAGCAGCCAATGTCAAGTCGTCAAGAGGCCACCCCACCGGAGGAGACACTGCACTGCTGCCGAGTCACTTCAGTGGTGTTCAGTGGCGCCTGTTCTGATCTAACATACGCAGACACCACCTACTAAGCCCCCTACTAACGACAATAATTGCTTAGTCGCGGAGCCGGCGTGAGTGAGCTCTCCCTCCGGAGGGCGCCACCACGTCCGTCCACGACAGCCCCCATGGACCGCCGATACCGGTGACCCCGACGGAACCAAACCAAGGCCACAGACGTGGAGAGGACATCGAAACTGAGGTCACCATGAGAGCAGGGCATGAAGGGCCACAGAATTTGAGACTTTTTTTTTTTTTTTTTTTTTTTTTTTTTTTTAATGCTGATCGATGAGAATGAGGATGATTATGATGATGCTACGGATTTCCATTTCGGTCTGAGACTACATGACAGGGCTGTACTCTACGCTTCCTTTCATAATATATCCCGGCGTCAACCAGGCCCGAGAGATACAGACACCTGCAGTGTTGGTCAGCAAATTTGAGCAACACTCTCAGAAACGCATCCATTAAGTGGATGAAACTCGACTGTGTGGTCCCAGTCTTCCCAACTGAGTCCGCAGCAAACTCAACTCTGGGTAGGAGCCGGTCGGGGCAGAAAACCCCACATGACTTGGAAACAGAAAACACACACACACACACACAGTCTGACCTTGAGGATATCCCAGGACACATAACACTGAAAACAGAAAACACACACACACACACTCTGACCTTTCGGATATCCTAGGATATAAAAGATCTTGTCCAGCTGCTCACGGTGGTAAGGGTTGGTCACTTTGATGTCTTCGTGGTGAGCGCAGAACAGAGGCTCTGTCAACAGCAGCTCACCAAAGATGCAGCCGATAGCCCAGATATCTGGTAGGACACAACCACAAACTTGCATAACCCACGAATCAGAGCTTCCTATCAATAGGTGAGTTGCCAGTTCTGCAGGTGCGAGAACTCCTCTGCATCTGGGGGCTGGTATAGCTCAGTGGTTGAGCGCCAGACTCATAATCTTGGTGATCCTGGAGTTGCAGTTTTGAATCTCCAACTGGCATGGTACAGGGGGATTTTTCTCTCCGAGTTAACATTGGTTCTGACTCCATTTTTCCCATACAGTCCTTCGAATGAGACTATAAACCAAGGTTCCGAGTACGAACACATACATAACATCTTGCACACATGCAAAATCCCATAACCAACTTTTGGAAGAGAAGGTCAATTTTGCCGTTGGTATGCACCCTGCATGAGAAATGGAAAGAATGAAGGAAGTAAGGAAACTGAGCAAACGATACTGAATGATACTGCCTGGACAACACGGGAAATGACTGAATGAAGCACCTGCTGGCAGCTCTTCAGTCGGCACTACTTAGGTATACAGCCTGTAGTGTAAACAAGTGTGGACTGTAAAGCGCTTAGAGCTTGGTCTCTAGCCATGGATAACTGCTATATAAGTATTCACAATAATGATAATACTCAAGTCAAGAAGTATGATTTCAACATGGGCAGTTTTACTTCGGTGAAACTGAGGCGTGAAGAGAGCGCGAGCAATGTTGGTGCTGTTCAGTGGAGCTCCTGTGCATGTTGTCTTCTTCTGCATATGCAGGCCGATACGCCTGCAGACACTCCCTACATAGACAGGCAAGGATTAATCCCATCTGTCCAACAAAGGGAGTGGAGTTTTTGAGTGCATGTCCGTGTTTTATCTCACCATTAAGGCCGCCATACCCCATCTTTGGGGAAACTTTGCATGTCAATTTTCAGAACTGAAGAAATGCTTGGAAATAAGGGAATAAGACTGAGTTGAAAAACGAAGTTATATTACATTCAAGAGGTGTGTGTGTGTATGTGTGTGTGTGTGTGCGTGTGTGCGTGTGTGTGTGTGTGTGTGTGTGTGTGTGTGTGTGTGTGTGTGTGTGTTTGTGTGTGTGTGTGTGTGTGTACGCGCGTGTGAGCGTGCACACGCACATGCGTGTGCCACATGCATGTGTGCTTGTGTATGTAAGTTTCCAAAATAAAACAGGAGCAGGCAAATAATTTTTTTTTTTTTGGCCAGGAACAAAAAGGATTCTGGAATGATCTGACAAGTTAATACATTTACACACAATCTTGCACATGAAGGACTCACAACACAAACAGTACAAGTGAATGAACAAACCAATCAGTAAATGAATCAAGTCATGCTGCTAATTATCTGGCCAACCCTAAGTTATCAGCCATCTCAGGTTATCATAAAAGATGACTAAGTTCTTGAAGCAATGCAAATAAAATACAAAATCAAATTTCAAAATTAAAAGACAAGTCCATCTCCATTCACAAAAAAACCCCAAAACAGATGAAAGAAGTAAATAAATAAAAGAAATCTAGTCTATATGAAATATGTGACTTTGTTTCTTTCTAAACTTCTGTCGCTGCATTCTGTTTATTTGAATCATGCTTTGCTGGTACTTTGAACGTTTAATTAGACAGTTACCTATTTTGAATTCATTTGTTTAGTGATAGTTCATCTGCTATTGTATTCTGAATGTCATTTCAACAACTTTCGTGTGCTTTTGTTTCTTTACATAATTTCTGTATTCTTGATCATGGCCATGACCATTCACAACCTGTAGCACATACCCTGATATGTTCTACAACACATAATCTCCAGATCTTCAAACATGACCAGCATGCTGGCATGCATGCATGTGTGCATGAGAGAGAGAGAGAGAGAGAGAGAGAGAGAGAGAGAGAGAGAGAGAGAGAGAGAGAGAGAGTGCGTGTGTGTATGAGTGTGTATGTCATTTTTTGTTTGTGTGTGTGCATAGTGTTTTTTGTTTGTTTGCTTGAATAAGCAGAACAGACAAATAACTAAATTGCCATTTAACATCACACACACACACACACACACACACACACACACACACACACACACACACACACACACACTGAAAGATTACAAAAAGAAGAGTGCAGCAGCAGACGAACAAACATGTTACAAACTTACAGTACAGTATCACCGAATGACGCAAGGAAAATTAAAAACAACAACAAAAAAAAAAAAGCACTGACAAACTTACAAAGCAGCTTATAATCTTATGATCAAATGAACTAAATAGCCAACAGCTACCTAAGCAAACAATCAACTAGCTAACAAGCTACTGACTGACTTTCTAAATGAAATCAGTTTACGAATAAACAAACAACAAACAGACAAGCAAATCATACAGACAATTAACAAATCAATAGATAGATAAGTCAATGCTGTGTATTAGGAAAATGGGGATGAAGAATCTCTATGATCAATCTGGTGAACAACAGGGAAGGGGGGGGGGGGAAGAGGACAGGGGTGGGGGATCAGGGAGGGGAAGGAAAGGTGAAGGAGCAGGTTATACACACACACACACACACACACACACACACGAGCGCACACACTCATACCAACCACACATGCATGGCACAGGCATACACCAATGCATTCAGTGTGTCACTGCAGGCACTTTGTCTTTGTCCAACTCTCTACACTGGAAGTGACCTCTCCAATTCATCAATGACCTTGGTATAATGTCAGGCTCCAAGCAACATACAGTCCTAAATGCTACACAGTGAAATCCCCCACCAAACAATGACCTTGACATTACGTCCCCTAGCAACAATCCAGTTCAAAACAATACACAGTGACATCCTCAACTATCCAATGACCTTGATACAATGTCGGGATCCTAGCGACAGTCCAGTTCAAAATGATAGAGTGACACCCTCAACTAAGCAATGACCTTGATACAATGTGGGGATCCTAGCAACGGTCCAGTCTTGAACAGTACAAAATGTCACCCTAACTCTCATCAATAACTGTGTATCATGTCAAAGCCTAGCAACACTGTCGTTTCCAGGCATTACCACACCACTGTGTCAGCCGTACCTACCATTCTTAAAACTCAGATGAAAACACACACAGCCCACACCACACACCCTCAACTCACCAATGGCCTTGGTGTAATGGCGGGCTCCTAGCAGCAGTTCTGGGGCGCGATACCAAAAGGTCACCACCACTGGGTCAAGGTCAGCCAATGGCGTGAGAGGCGAATTGAACAGGCGAGCAAAACCCATGTCAGCTGTGGATCAAAGTGGAGCAGTGATGATCAGCACAATGGATGGCTGATCAGCACAATGGATGGATGATCAGCACAGTGGATGGCTGATCAGCACAGTGGATGGCTGATCAGCACAGTGGATGGCTGATAAGCACAATGGATGGTGATCAGCACAGTGGATGGCTGATCAGCACAATGGATGGATGATCAGCACAGTGGATGGCTGATCAGCACAGTGGATGGCTGATCAGCACAGTGGATGGCTGATAAGCACAATGGATGGTTGATCAGCACAGTGGATGGCTGATCAGCACAATGGATGGTTGATCAGCACAGTGGTTGGGCTGATCAGCCGAGAAAGAAGACAATTATAAATGAAGACAGCAGAGGGAAAAAGAGCTGGAAAAAGACGTGCAAGTGCTACTGGAGATGACAACAACAACAACAAAAAACAAAAATGTTCATGTGCACACACAAACACATCCACATACAAAACTTAAATTCACACCTAATGAAAAGGTCTTTAAATACACATATTTTCACACTTGCATACACATGCATGCACGCATACATACACACACACTCACACAATATTCTCGGACAGAAACACATGCACACACAAACACATATGCACTGCTCTTTCATGAACATAAACACTCCACACACATATTGTACAGATAAACCACACTCACATTGTCTTATCCAAACACACACACACACAGTTATGTCCCACATACACCCAGTCTTATACATCGTGTCAAACCCTAAAATGCACGAATACATCCCACAAAGTCCGTAGTCCACACACACACACACCTCCCTCCCACATATACCCTAACTCACAGACATTCAAATACATGCACACCCCACATACCCCAACCCACTCATATGCAGACATGCCTACCCCAAAGTCATTCTATCAAGAACACATGAAGTCAAAATCAGGAATAAACCGAAATTTTCAGGAATACACGCTGTATCCTTACAAATGTAATGCTGAGAGATGTTCATGTGTGCATGGTCGCACTCTTACTTACATCAAGACCATCATGATGAATGGAGAAAGTGCACTTGCAAGTCGTGCGCACACACACACACACACACACACACACACACACACACCAGAATTCTCCCATTTCTATCCTTGTAAACATGGCTACTGTTCATCATATAATTTCTAAAGGTCTGGTGGCATTTATATATATATATTTTTTTTTTGTAGTTCAATTTTTTTTTTTTTTTTTTTTTTTTCTTTTTCCTTTTTTTTTGTGATGAAATTTGATTTAGTTTTTGCCCCAAGGCAGGCTTTACTGTCTGTCTTTTCCATCCGTCTCTCATATTCCGATCAGCTTGCAGCTGCTAGCCACCTTTTCTGCCCTTTCACTTCATTCCGCTCAGGTCAGTCTCTTTTCATATGCACTTAAACGCCTAATTGGAGTCACAACATCCCATTTTCCGTCGGGTTTGTCCAACGGTGAAAAATGTTTTCTCTCCCCATCCCCCCCAACACACAAACACACACACTGATGTTATGCGTGGTTCACAGCCATAGAGTCAGGAACAGCCAATGTTCTTCAACAACAAACAAGGCTTTCCAAGGACAGAGGGCATGTCTGCACATGTATAACTCACACACCTCCTGTCTAATCCATATTTACATAAACATACCCTCAAACATGCGGACAAAGGGGGCATAAGCACTGAAAATCTGTGAGGACTGATCCCTGTCTGACCTAATTTGCTCCCTTTTCTTCTGCTTCGGACCAACTAACTGCCAGGAAGTATATAAAAGTAGTGAATCATGCAATCCAACAGATACACTGACTTTTACGATTAGAAACAGAAAAAAAAAAAGAAAAGAATGAAGGTGAAGGGTTTGTTGTTGTAATTCAAGACTCAAATGATTGATTCATAGAGGCTAAAGCCCCTTAGAATGGGATAAACATTGTGATTCATGTCACAGATTGACACTTGTCTTTTTTTAAAATTTCAAATGTAGGTCTTTTTTTGTTACTTTTTTTTCTTTTAAACATATTCATGCAATTTGAAATTACATGACATAACAAAGAACTATATGAAAAAAACTATATTTTTGGTAATGCAAGGGGCAAAAAAAGCTGGCAAACAAGTCCAAATAAGAAATTTGAACTGAACCATAGAAAAAGAAGCCAAGAACACAACAAGCACACAAGTAAAGATGAATATTTCATTTCTAATTTACTCTCTTTCTGTTTAAAATCATCTTAATCTTTGACACAAACAAGATGTACGTTATCTTCCAGAACCAGATCTCAGAAAGCAAATTTATTCTACTCATTTCAGCCATGATGTTTCCCCATGTACCAAAAACAGTAATGTCCCCTGATTGATACGAAGAAGCACTGTTTTTTTTTTTTTTACTCTCCTTGCCCTGTCAAGTCTTGGCACCACTTTGACAGAGCTGTTCCCTACTGTGGAGAAACTGGAATAAGACTCTACTGTCAGTAACTCAGAAGTCTTACCGATCTTAACCACTCCTCTCTCTGGCCCCTCACCCATCACCAAAATATTGGCTGGTTTCTGCTGCCCATCACAACACACGACACAGTATGATTACATATAAAAAAAATAAATAATGCACACACACACACACACAACTACATTAACAACAATACAAACAACAGCAACAACACTGCATGCTTTCTCTATCTCAGGTCTAACCTGTGTCAGTTGTTCTGAACGCCGTGTTCAATACCAACAAATCACATTCTAAGAGAGGCAACTCTGGATTTTACTATATATCTTGTAATATATACATTGTAGTTGTGTCCCTTCGCACTGAAAGAGCCAATGACCGAATCCAAGTACAGAACAGTATCAATGTGCTTTGTTCATGATATTTCCACTTACAACATCAATGTTCTGATGCCCTGTCTAACATGTTTGTTTTGTGTGTGTGTGTGTGTGCCAAGGAGCTGTACAGCACGCTGACAGAGGAAAGCAGTTCATCAAAGGTGTAATATGCAAATTCATTTACTTTTCAAACCTACAGCATTTCAGATTTCCATTTGCTTCAGTTAGGAAAGAGGGTAGCGTGCGTTGATTATATGCATGCATACACGTACGTATGTTGCAAACACACACACACACACACACACACACACACACACACACACACACACTCTCACATACACAGAAAGAGAGAGAGAGGAGGGTGGTGGAGAGAGGGAGGGAGAGACAAGACAAGACAAGACAAGACAAAATTCTTTATTTACGAGGATAATATATAAGCACTGACGTACTTTTTTACATCCAGTCCTCGCCCTGAGTAGGGACTACAACAAGCAGTGAAATGAAATAATGTAAGAAAGCAAACAAGCAAACAAGGCAGTCATGCAATCATAATGGAACATCGAGTGAAAATAGAAGAGAAATGAACATTAAAAAAAACACAGACAATAAGAGGGAGGGAGAGAAGGAGGGGGAGGGGGGAGGGAGAGGGAGAGGGTGAGAGAGGCCTACTAAAATTTATAGCAAAATTCACAAACAATTTCTTTCATGTTAACATAATTTGTTTGTTTGTTAAAACTGCATGACAGTTTGCGTTCCCTGCAGACAGCAATATAGATCAGAGCTGGACTGCTTAAAGCCGGGGCAGACAGCAATATAGATCACAGCTGGACTGCTTAAAGCCAGGGCAGACAGCAATATAGATCAGAGCTGGACTGGTTAAAGCCGGGGCAGACAGCAATATAGATCAGAGCTGGACTGGTTAAAGCCGGGGCAGACAGCAATATAGATCAGAGCTGGACTGGTTAAAGCCGGCGCAGACAGCAATATAGATCAGAGCTGGACTGGTTAAAGCCGGGGCAGACAGCAATATAGATCAGAGCTGGACTGGTTAAAGCCGGGGCAGACAGCAATACAGATCAGAGCTGGACTGGTTAAAGCCGGGGCAGACAGCAATATAGATCAGAGCTGGACTGGTTAAAGCCGGGGCAGACAGCAATACAGATCAGAGCTGGACTGGTTAAAGCCGGGGCAGACAGCAATACAGATCAGAGCTGGACTGGTTAAAACCCAGGAATTGAAACACAGCCATGAAAAACTAGCCAAGGGAAAGCACTGCACAGTAACTGCCATCCCTTCACACTCTTACAGTCACTGTCGCCGTCAATAACTGCCATGCCTTCACACTCTTACGGGGTCACAATCACCATCAATAACTGCCATGCCTTCACACTCTTACGGGGTCACAATCACCATCAATAACTGCCATGCCTTCACACCCTTACAGGGGTCACCATCGCCATCAATAACTGCCATCTCTTCACACTCTTACGGGGTCACCATCGCCATCAATAACTGCCATCTCTTCACACTCTTACGGGGTCACCATCACCATCAATAACTGCCATCTCTTCACACCCTTAAGGGGTCACCATCGCCATCAATAACTGCCATCTCTTCACACTCTTACAGTCACCATCGCCATCAATAACTGCCATCTCTTCACACCCTTAGGGGTCACCATCGCCATCAATAACTGCCATCTCTTCACACCCTTACAGGGTCGCTGTCAACATCAATGCAAAGAAGAAGCCTGTACTATTTTCTTTAAACAATTTCTAAAAAGTGCATTTCCATGCTTCTCTACTGAGAACCTAACAAAATGCTACTGACGCAGAGATGAGGAAAAAGAAACAGGGATGGACTGGTCAAACATTGTAAAAGCCTCCTATCCATTTCACATGACTGGTCAAACATTGTAAAAGCTTCCTGTCCATTTTACAGGGAGGACTGGTCAAACACTGTAGAAGCCTCCTATCCATTTCACAGGGAGGACTAGTCAAACACTGTAGAAGCCTCCTATCCATTTCATTTGACAGGCCAATGGAACCTACAGGGCAAAAAAGAAAAAAGTGTGATGACCTCGCCAGACTTGGCACCAGAGCATGGATCTGAAGTGAAGACAGGCAAAACAACATGGGCCCAGCTGAAGAAGTCAGCCCAGAACCAAATCCGCTGGAGGAATGATGCCTCAATCCTGATGCTTCAGTCCTAGGTTTCCCAGGGAACTCACAGCATTCATAGTTTCAAAACGAAAGTGACTGAAGGCGGAAAACGAAGCAAAATTTAGAAAGAAAAGGGGTTAGTTACCACCACAGATACAGGTAAACAGATTCTGGGACAAAACACAATGCATTTCAACCTCTTGGGTTTTCTTCTGGCAAAAACAGACAACATTTAGGACAGTGAAAACGAAGAGTAAGAAACCATTTTTCTTCTCATATTTCGCTCAAAATGGCTGTTGGATGATGCTGTTTCATCCAACAGCGGAAGATGAGAAGATAAGGGTTTCTTGCTCTTCGTTTTCACTGTCCACAATGTTGTCTCTTTTTGCCTGAAGAAGACCCAAGAGGTCCAAATGCATTGTATTTTGTCCCATAATCTGCTCAACTGTATCTGTGGTGGTAACTAACCCCTTTTCTTTCTAATTCAAAGCATTAAGTCCCCTTCTCATGTTCCCTGTTGTTTTCATGTCCCTAACAACTGCTGGGGAAGCCAGAGTAAGTAGCTTGGGAATTATGTCCCTTGAGAGTATACAAAACGGAACAAAAGAAAAAAATGCTTGCATGAGAAATACATGGTAGCTTGGGAATTATGTGCCTTGAGAGTATACCAAATGGAACAAAAGAAAAAAAATGCTTGCATGAGAAATACATGGTAGCTTGGGAATTATGTGCCTTGAGAGTATACAAAATGGAACAAAAGAAAACGAAAATGCTCCATAAATGCATTGTGCAATAAACAGTCAGCACCTGTAAAATCCTAATGGTTTTAAACATGTCAGTACAGAGGTGAAAGGTTGAACAATGGCACCCATTTACTCTCTCACACATACACTCTCACACCTTCTGTCTGCACTCTCTCACACAGACTCCCTCCAGCTCATAAAACACTTGAAGCTGATAATGACCAAATTTACACTGAGAATTTCAGACACAGCACAACACCGGTATCATTACAGTAAACAAACTGGGATGGATCTGACTTGTCCAAGGGAAGAAGAACATTTTGTTTTATGCTGCTGTAAATCATCTAGTCTAAGAGCGCGATATATACCTACAAAGTTTTCCAGGGATCCCTGTCGCTGTCGGTGAAGTCTGCTTATGGCATCTCAGAATGAAAGCATAGTAAAAAATTTCTTGATTTACTTATTCACTTAAGAGGTATTTCAGTTTAGATCAGTTATGACTTCATGCGAGGGTAGTCCATAGTCTTTCCTGTTCTGTATAATTCCTATATTGTTGTTCTTTTCTCCATACCTGCACATGCACAGGACAGATGTACACACACATTCCCATGGACACCAACATGCAGGTACAAACACACATACACATGCACAGGAAGATGCACACACACATTCCCACGGACACCACACATGCAGGTACACACACACATACACAGGACAGATGTACACACATTCTTCAAGACACCAACATGCAGGTACACACACACATGCACAGGACAGATGTACACACATTCCCATGGATACCAACATGCAGATACCACACACACATGCACAGGACAGATGCACACACATTCCCACAACATCAACATGCAGGGACCACACATGCACAGGACAGATGCACACACACACATGCAGGTACACACACACATGCACAGACAGATGCACACACATTCTCACAAACACCAACATGCAGGTACACACACATGCACTGGACAGATGCACACACATTCCCACGGATATGAACATGCAGGTACACACACATACACATGCACAGGACAGATGCACACACATTCCCACAGACACCACCGTGCAGGTACCACACACACATGCCGTGTACAGACTATGTCGCGGTGGAGCACCCAGTTGGTGTGCAAGTAGTGGATGCCGTCCAGGATCTGGTAGAGCACGGACTTAAGCATAACGGCCGGCACGAACACCCGCCCCTTCTTCTTCTTGCTGATGTGACGGTGGAACCTGACAATGTGCTGCACACAACAACATCAACATCTGTCCCTCCTTGAATAAACCAGGATGGATGTACCTGCCCACTAAACTGGGTTTTTTTTTTTTTTTTTTTGTGTGTATTTTTTTTGTATATGTGAACACTTCGTTTGGCTGTAAGAGCACTTACAGAGACAAAGAGAGTTTAAGTAGAGACACTTTTCAAGTGTGCATGCCCCACCTCTCCACACACACACACACACACACACACACACACACACACACACACACACACACACACACTCACACACGCACACCCACACATGCGCACACTCACAAGCAACTGAGAGACTAGGAGAGTACAAAAGCTACACACTTGTGAGGAATAAAGAACGTAGAGGCATTCATTGACTGATAGAAGCACTTCAGGGATGACAAGAGGACTTTTGGTTGGTTTTTTTTTTTTTTTTTGTTGCTTACAGATTGGCTACATCTTGGTACAACTTTGACTGGATATATTCATTGCATATCTTGATCGTGCGCGCGCCACACACACCACCACACCACACACAACCACACACACACCACAACACACACACACGAGAGAGACCAGAGAGAGGAGAGAGAGAGAGAGAGAGAGAAGGAGGGGGACAGGAAAGAGAGACTCTGCTCTCTCTCTCTCTCTCTCTCTCACACACAACACACCACACACACACCACACACACACACACACAAACACATCAGAGATCATGATACACTCTTTGCATCTCTATACACCACACTACAATTTCAGCTGGTGGCACTGATTCATTCATAGCATCTCGTGTGTGGTGTGGTGTGTGTGTGTGTGTGTGTGTTGTGTGTGTGTGTGTGTGTCTGAGTTTTTATCCTCGCTCTGGTGTAATCAATTCCAGATATTATATTTGGTACTGAGACAGCTGGTGGTACTGTCCTCATCCAAGCCGTGGAAAGAAAGTGTTAATTATAGAATACTAAACACCATAGATATATATATATATATCTATATATATATACTATCTATCGATCTTGAACGCACTGAGACTGTGATCAGTACAAAGCTACACAATCGTGATGAATAGATACATATAAGAGTGTGTGAATATTATACATAATGCATATATATATATGATATATAGCTATATATATGTGTGTCTCTGTGACTATAAAGTTAGAATGGCATCCATTATTGTTTAAACTCCTTTAAATTCTCTCAAGCACAGCAGTTGTGTGTGTGAGTGTGTGTTGTGTGTGTGTATATGTGTGTGTGTGGTGTGTGTGTGTGTGTGTGTGTGTGTGTGTGTGTTGTGTGTGCATGTGTGTGCGTGTGTGTGTGTGTGTGCGCGGCGCACTGTGTGCATTGTGTGTGTGTGTATGTGTGTGCATGTTGTGTGTGTGTGTGTGTGTGTGTGTTGCGCATGTGCATGTGTGGTGCGTGTGTGTATGTTATGTGTGTGTGATGTGTATGTGTGCGTGTGTACTTGTGTGTGTGTGTTTCGTTTGTGTTGTGTGTGTCGTGTGTGTGGGTGTGTGTGTGTGTGCGTTGTGTGTGTGTGTGTGTGGTGTGTGTGTTGAGTGTGTGTGTGCGTGCCTATTATCATCTGCAACATAAATGTACATGTCCTTCTTACTACACCAGTGTGATTTCAACACTGCATATATAGCGGGTGAAACCTGGCAACTGAAGACCCCCCAGGGGAACGAAATTTGATGCTTGTGGGATACTACCCTCCACTACATAAGATCTTGAGAATCAAATGGTCCAGACTTTATACCAAATGAAGACTCAGGGAGAGGTCCAAACAGCTCCCCCATGTCAACCGTCGGTCTGCAGACAGCGCCTTCCACCCCTGGCTGGGTCATGGTCTTGAGATTACCCTCTTAAATACCTGCACCAGGCCATTTAATGGCCCCCAGTGGGACAGAGCAAAAGAGGACGATCCATAATGAGCTGGCGACAGACAGTGGAGACAGACCTCAGACTCGTTGGCATAAGGATGGAGTGACACTAACAAACTGTTGAGACTATGCACAGAGGGAGTGCCCTGACTGCCTTGTGCATTGCAGACACTGGGAGCATCTAATCTAAGTAAGTAAACTACAGTTGTTACCATCATTGTACTTTCAGTCCATCACGATCATTTACTTTCTCTCCATCTCCACTGATATCATTGATGGAGAAGTGGGAGTACAGGGGAAGCCTTACCCAGAGATCATACTCACAATAGTCAAAAAGGCATGGAGAGAACCTTTACACCTCCTTCTGGGGGACAGAGAAACCTCGCTTCTGCAAGTTGATGTACATTCTGTTTTTTGAGTTTCCCTGAGTAACTGCAACATCCCAACACAAACACAGGTCGCAATAGGAGGGGAGAGAGAGAGAGCAGAGAGAGAAGAGAGAGATAGAGAGAAGAGACAGAGAGAGAGACAGAACGCAGACAGACAGAGACGAGAGAGAGAGAGATAGGGAGAGACAGACCGACAGAGACAGAAAGAGAGAGCAAAGACCGAGAGAGACCAGAGAAGGGTGGGGATGGGGGGGGTGGGGGGGGGGGGTGGGGGTGGGGGGGGGTGGTGGGGGGGGGGTGGGGGGGGGGGGGGGGGGGGGGGGGTGGGTGGGGGGGGGGCGGGGGGGGGGGTGGGGGGGGGGGGGGGGGGGGGTGCGAGAGGGATAGAAGGAGAGAGAGAGGGAGGGGAGAAGAGAGAGAATGAGCGAGAAGAGAAGAGAGAGGGATAAGGAGAGGACGAGAGGGAGAAGCAGAGAATGTTGCTTTTGGCCCATCGGCCGCAAAGTGGAGTGCCATATCAGGGCTTCAATCACCACATACTGAAGTCCCTCACAAGTCCATTTCTTTTAAGTACAACCAGCGGCACCTACCCCCCCCATGCCACCCCTCTGGGCCTTTCCCCCCCGTCAGAAATCCCCCAAACCAAAAAAAAATACCACTTGCCAACCACGTCCTTCACCCACCCTTCTAGTCAGAGGTTGCCTGACTCGGCCGATGCCTATCTTCGTCCTTAAAAAACCACAGACCGAGAGATTATAACCAGGGTGTTTGGTCTTTCGTTTAACCGATTGTTGCTCCCCCTTCGCTTAGTTCTGGGTCTGGGTCCCGCGTAACATCTTAGAGTCAGGACGGAAAAGCGTTGGTATCTATCACCTAGCTCTGGAGTTTTAGTGTTTTTCATAAGGGATGTATGACACTCAGCATTCAGGCAGGTCTTTGTCCGAAGCGTTTTTAACACACATCCTCGACTGGTTCACAACATCTATCCTAGTTGAGTGTGATTGAGATTAGCATCAGTCGTGTGCTCTTCGTTCAGGACGAGACACCCTGATTTGCCCTTGCTCTGAATGATTCCCATACATTTGTTTCTGGATTATGGTGGCGAGAACAGCGCAAGACATTTATGGCGTGACGAGATCGCGGATAATGGCCAGGTACAATCATGTACCCAGTGTTTGGCAGCACAATGCCCTATTGCCACAAAGCTTAGACAATTGCACAGTAAAACTTACCTGGAAAACCAAGTTTCCTCTGATGCATTGGTGGTGTAATGTGTGGTTTGATCAATCTTGGAAATGAAAATTTGTAATTTTTACTATTGTCGCCCCTTGTTGTAAAACATGTGTGTGCATGCATGCATAGCTGTCTAATGTATGTCTGTAAGGCACACAAATATGTGAGGAGCACCCAACACACGACGTGCAACATTTCTATGTATGCCTGTGCCAGCATCCTTCTGATGCTGTGGGCTACTGGTATGTACAACCTGTCCACACAGAGATATTTCAATATTAACATTTGTATATAGCAGTTCAGCCCTGGCATAGATTATAGATTAAGTGTGATGGGGGGGGTGGGTGGAGGGGGGAAAAACTGGAGGGCAGGGAGGTGGGGAGGATGAAAAAGATAGCTTCATCCCAATCATTGTGTGACAAGTGACAGTCATCAAAAACATCCACAGCAAAAAGCAACAAACAAAATACTGAAACAGTCAGGGTCACAACAACGTGATAAAACCATAAACCAGCGTGCAGAGCAACTGTTATATATATCACCTAGTGTCTCACCTAGGAATTGAGAATGTTTTACATTACTGCAATTTCTCGACAAGACAGGACAATGAAATATGTCCAGTGCCTTCCATTCTATCTGCCTTCAGACATAGCGTAATTTCATGGCCTTGAAGTGGGTTTTCACAGAGGTAAGCCCTCGTACGCACGAGAGTCAAGGCATTCACATGTAACAGTCCAGCTGCTTACGCATGGGAATAGTCCACCATTGTGCGAGCAATGCTGCTAGCAAGTTACACAGGCACATGCACGACATTCTAACACTGCCAATGGTGGGGACCACTGAAAGTCAAACTTACACATCAAAACTGAGATGACCAAAACCCAAAACTAGTCAAATTGCTGAAACTTAAAAACAAAAAAATGATCTCAAAGCAAAGCATATCACATTCACATCAGATCAATTATTAATTTGGATTTCCTTACACATACACTGCACCACACACACACATCTGGTGGAAACATGTGTCCACACAACCACACCCACAACACACACACACACACACACACACACACACACACACACACACACTACACACACACACACACAATCATGTGAAAACATGTCCCAACAAGGTCTTCATAGAATCCACCAGTAACCCAGTGTTCACTGCCTGGTGGCCTGTTACACATGCAAGTGCCAGGAAGCCCCCTCACTTTTGACCTGGTAGAGGTCAGCATGAGTCAGTCTGTAGTCTGCACAACTCAGTGGGGGCTTCTACATGTGATGAACATCTGGCAAACACCAACTGCACACCCCGAACCTCCATCTCAAGTTTCAGGGTGTAGCTTACCACCTTCCACACATTTTCTTCGACCCCCACGTCTAATTAGGTCTTCAATTTTCCTGCTCTTCTCTCTTTTTCACACCACGCCAACAGATTAAGTTGATTGATTCATTCTTTAATATGCCAGGTATGAAGATTTTATGAGGGTAGGAGGCCAAGCCTGCTTACAGCAACGGTCCTCCTGTCCAGCAACATGACATTATTCATCATCTGTCATTTATTTAACTAGACAATACTGAGCATGTGAAGTATTGTAATCTCTACAATGATAAGCCAACTATTGGCAAAAACATAATCAGACATGGGTGTGTGTGTATGTGAAACGGAAGCATGCAGGAAACTTCCAAGACACCAGAAACTACAAGAGTAGAGAGGTCCCAAGGAGGAACAACGGGGTGGTGGGGGGGGCGCAGGGGGAGAGAATGGTAGTTAGGCTGGAGAGATACAGGATGGTTAAAAACCAGACTGGAGTGGGTGGATGACGATTTTATGAGTAGATTAATGTTTTGATGATTATGTGTCAGAAAAATTTGTGTCACAAGAAGACTTCACTGCGAATGGCCCTTATCATTTTAAATTCAAATTCATCACATTACTGCATACATAACGTGCTTTTTGGGGGGTTGCCAATGTTTCTGAGAAGGGTTGGGGATTCAAGTTATTCAAATAACTTCGTAGATTTGGTGGAGTGGTGATTTCCAGACATAGGCTGGTCTGCTCGGACGTAGTGTACGGACTTTGTTTTGTATAGATAATGATGGTTAGCAGCGCGCGAGAAAATTTTGTTGGAGCGCAAAAAAAGCTGGTCAGATGTACTTGACAAAAAGGGCCTTGCTATAGACTGGCATCGTATCTGTATAGATTTGACCATATGATAGCCTTTGCTAGAAATCCAGAATGCCTGTGCTCCATGGAAGGAAGTATGTTCAGCACTTTTTAGTTTTTCGTCTGTTTTTTGAGATATAGAGGATGGAGAAAGGGGAGGGGTGGGGATGGAGGGATAGGTCCATTTCCCATACAGATCCTTTCGAATGGCGACTGGTAAACCGAGGTTCCCCATTGGTGTGACGCCGCACATCCATCTTGCACACACGTAAAACAATTCCATTACCAAACTTCGGAAGAGAAGGCCATTTGGCCGTATTTTGGTATGGATGACACGTTACCATAGCACGCACCTCTCCAGAGCTCGCGCCATGGACTCACTATGGATGTAATTGCCTGCCGTTAATGGCAAGGATTAAAAAAAACCAAACAAAAACAAAACAACGGTCATACAACCACATAATGTTAAGTAATAACAAGTGGCAAAGTGTATGACGCGGTGAACATTACGTGGGAAGCACACAAGAATGAAAAAAGAGACGACGAGAGAGAGAGAGAGGCGAGGAGAGAGAGAGAGAGAGAGCGACAGGACT
>JADBJO010011737.1:47500-50083 GCA_016801955.1 Conus betulinus | reverse complement strand
GTACCAGTCTTCTCTTTTGCCTTTGTGTATGTAAACTTGTACCGCGCAAACACACACACGAACACACACACACACACACACACACACACACACACACACACACACACACGCACGCACGCACGCACGCACGCACGCACGCACGCACGCACACACCCCATGGATCACACACGTATCTATCTATCTATCTATCTATCTATCTATCTATCTATCTATCTATCTATCTATCTATCTATCGATCGATCGATCGATCGATCGATCAATCGATCTGTTTTTCTATTAGAGCGTGCCTGCTTGCAACATACGCACCGATTTGCGCAAGTCTATGTCAGTCTGTGTGAATGTGCTTACACGAGCGTGCGAGCCTTGTGCATGTGTGCTTGTAAGTATATCTGTGCATGTGCGCCAACGAAAACCACCATCACCACCACCACCAACTACTGACTAAACCACGAAGAAAGAGATGACGGTTACTTCACACCCTCACGCACCCACCGTCTGGAACATCCCAATGCAGGTGCCCAGAAGGCGGACGGCCTTGGACTGGAACCTCAGCTCCAGGTACTCGTAGACGCTGGTGAGGTGCAGGGGGTACATGACGGGGATGACGGTGAAGTAACCCATGATGTAGGCCAGGGCCATGCCAGCGTACATGTACAGGGTCATGGGGCCCGTGTTGTAGGCGTCCGCCGGCAGCCCGATCAGCGAGATGGCCGACTGGAAGGTGACGAAGAGAGAGAGGCAGACCGGACCCAGCCCCATCTGACGGTTGCCCAGAAGGTACTCGGCCTGAAAGAGCACACATATTTTTTTGAACCGAGTCCACTCAGTGAGCAACAGCATCGCTGAGGAAGTAGGCCGGATGGCTGTCGAAAGCTACGAGTGAGTAGTGCATTTTCTTTTAGTTGTGAGACTAGGTCTAACTCTAGGTAGCAATATACTTTTGTGTTGTTGTTACTGTCCCAGCTTCTGCACCACCTCAGTGGCAGTGCACCCCCGCCGCTCATTCCGACCTCTCTGTCCACAGCCACAGCCCGTGAAGGGCCACAGAATTTTAGACTGACTGCCGACGAAACTACGCACACATTGAGTAGCCTTCTTTAACTGAGTGACCTGTTTAGTCTGGTAGCCGTTAGATTTTTTTTTGTTTGTTTTCCATGCTGATTGAATGAGGATGATGAAGATGATGCCACGGATTTTCCTTCAGGTCTGAGACTGCATGACAGGGCTGTACTCTACCCTTACTTTCATAATATTTCCCGGTGTCAACCAGGCCCGAGAGATACAGACACCTGCGGTGTGGGTCAGGAAATTTGAGCCACACTTTCAGAGACGCATCCATTCAGAGAGCACGCTCACTCTTGCTAAAGACGATGCCACACTGCCGGACTTAGTCGTACGACTCACTATGATTGTGGTGTTTGTTTTCCTTTCTATTTGCGTGCCATCTGACGCGAGTTTTATCAGATGATCATGCTACAACATTGCGTCGGCCTGGAGCTGTTGGAATCCGATTCAGAGGACACAAGAGCCCAGCAACGCGAGTTGAATAAGCTCTCCGACGCAGAAAACGACAAAGACTGAAGACTCTCATGTCACTGACAGGTTTTGTTGTTGTTGTTTTTCAAGTACAAGACAGGTTTATACATTACGATCAATGGGCTCTGCAGGCGTCGTATCCCTATGATTCAAAGATATTAGCGTACTGTAAATCCTATATAGCTAAACAGAAGAACGTCTTGCACACGTAGGGACTGAAGTTGGAGGATATGTTACAAAATCGTAGAGTGACGCTTGTCATGTGCACAGCTTTCCGACTGGACAGCACGAACTGAAACCAGTCAAATGGAGTCAAATGACCGGATCATACAGTGTAGTCTAACTTTACTTCTTGTCCAAACGACGGAGAAATTGTTTCCAGTTGTTCTTCCCACCCTACCCCTTCAGCTACTCATGTGGTTTATATTTGGTCAAACAGTACAAGAATAGCCACCCAAAGATTACCCCCCCATCCGGACCCGTCAACCCCACCCATCCCCAAAGTTATTTTGTGCAAATCTAAGCCGCTGTGTGACTGACAATGGCGAAATGATGACGTTATGGAAGAGTGTAGCTTGCGAACCGCAGTCAAGGCGCTCCACTGTGCACGGTCCTCAGCCAGTCTGCTGGTGTCACTCCATCCTCTGTAAACGAGTCTGAGGTCTCTCTCCACTGTCTGTCGCCAGCTCATCCTGGGTTGTCCTCTTTTTCTCTGGCCTGCTGGGGTCCATTTAGTGGCCTGAATTTGCAGGTCTTGAGAGGGTAATCTCAAGACATGACCCAGCCAGTGGAGGCGCCATCTGCAGACGATGGTTGACACGGGGAGCTGTTTGGACCTCTCCCTGACCTCTTCATTTTGGTATGAAGTCTGAGCATTTTGATGCCCAAGATCCTACGTAGGCACTTAGTATCAAAAGCGTCGAGTTTCTTCTGGGGGTGGTCTTCACTTGCCAGGTTTCACAGCCATATAAACAGCGTTGAAATCACACTGGAGTTATAAAATTTCAGTTTGATTCCAAGGAAGAATTTCTTGCTGTTCCATATTTT
>JADBJO010011737.1:30000-32500 GCA_016801955.1 Conus betulinus | reverse complement strand
CATACATGTCTACTCACTATGGACCACATACACATGGTTACCCACTATGGACCACACATACATGTCTACTACTCACTATGGACCACATATACATGGTTACCCACTATGACCACAGATACATGGTCACGCGCTATGGACCAAATGTACATCGATACCCATTATGGACCACACATACATGGGTACCCACTATGGACCACAAATACATCGTTACCCACTATGGACCACACATACATCGTTACCCACTATGAACCACAAATACATCGTTACCCCACTATGGACAAACACATACATCGTTACCCACTATGGACCACACATACATCGTAACCCTCTATGGACCACACATACATGGTTACCCACTATGGACAACACATACATGGTAACCCACTATGGACCACACATACATGGTAACTCACTATGGACCACACATACATGGTAACCCACTATGGACAACAAATACATAGCTACCCACTACGGACCACACATACATGTTTACTCACTATGGACATACACATACTCACTATGGTAACCCATACATATTACCCACCATGAAACCACACATACATCGTAACCCACTATGGACCACACCTATACATGTTTACCCACTATGGACCACACATATACATGGTTACCCACTATGGAACACACATACATCGTTACCCACTATGGACCACACATACATCGTTACCCACTATGGACCACACATATGGACATGGTTACCCCACTGTGGACAACACTACATACATACATGTTACCCACTATGGACCACACATACAACTGTTACCCACTATGAACCACACATACATCGTTACCCACTATGGACCACACATACATCGTTACCCACTATGGACCACACAATCATACATCGTTACCCACTATGGACCACACATACATGGTTACCCACTATGGACCCACACATACATCGTTACCCACTATGGAACACACATACATGGTGTACCCACTATGGACGGCACATACATCGTTACCCACTATGGACCACACATACATCGTTACCCACTATGGACGGCACATACATGGTTACCCACTATGGACCACACATACATCGTTACCCACTATGAACCACACATACATCGTTACCCCACTATGGACGGCACATACATCGTTACCCACTATGGACCACACATACAGCGTTACCCACTATGGACGGCACATACATGGTTACCCACTTGGACCACACAGCTTAAGTGGACGAACAGTTGGTTGGTGTCTTAAGGACGGACAGTGGGTCAAGACTTTATCCACTGTTAGTCATGCAGCGTTATTTGTTCATTGTTAAGGACGAACACAGGGTCAAGACTTTAGCCACTGTTAGTCATGCAGCGTTTCTTGTTCATTGTTAAGGACGAACAGTGGGTCAAGACTTTAGCCACTGTTAGTCATGCAGCGTTTCTTGTTCATTGTTAAGGACGAACAGTGGGTCAAGACTTTAGCCACTGTTAGTCATGCAGCGTTATTTGTTCATTGTTCATTGTTAAGGACGAATAGTTAGTCAAGACTTTAGTTCCACTGTAGTCATGCAAGACTTTAGCGTTTCCAGCGTTCATTGTTCATTGTTAAGGACGAACGTGGGTCAAGACTTTAGCATCAGATTGCGTGTTATTCGTTGCATTGTTATTCAGTGGGTCAAGACTTAGCGGATTAGTCGCAGCGTTTCTTGTTCATTGTTAAGGACGACGATGGTCCTTTAGCCTTATGAGCATGAAAATTCTTGTCATGCTTAAGGTCGGAAAACGTATGACTTCATCAGAACATTCTTGTCATGTCGGTCCACTTATGAGCATGAAAATTCTTATCATGTTGGTCCACTTATGAGCATGAAAGTTCTTGTCATGTTGGTTCCACTTATGAGCATGAAAATTCTTGTCATACTGGTCCACATGAGCATGAGCATGGAAAATTATTGTCATGCTAGTCAAATTATTGAGCATGGAAATTCTTGTCATCTTGTCATACTGGTCAATTTATGAGCATGCACAACTAAACAAGACTTTGCCCAAAATTTCTCACATTGCATAGCGTGCTACTTAAATATAATGGAACAGCAGATGAAGATTTCATCAAAAATTTCTCCCACTGCGCTGCACATTATCTATTAAGGACACAAATACTGATCAAGACTTTATCAAAGTTTTCACCCTGCATAATGTGTTCTTGAAAAGGACGGAGCAGCCAATCAAGACTTTAGCAAAGTGATCAGAATGCCTAGTGTGTTACGTAAATAAGGACGGAGCAGCTAATCCAGACCTTGCCCATGCTTCCTTTAAAATACTCCTAAAATCACACCAGAGAAATTTAAAAAAACCCAACAAATTCTTCTGTAAAATCTGAGATCAGATGAAAAATGTTGATCTCTTTCAGATTATTCAAGAGATCACATCAGGTGGGACATCGCTGAAGAAGGTTTTCATGGAGTCTGCTGTAAAGTGTGTATATCTAACAGCACGCAAGTCCCAACACGCTAAAAGAATGTTTCACTGTGAGT
>JADBJO010011737.1:12500-25000 GCA_016801955.1 Conus betulinus | reverse complement strand
CACGTCGTGGTCGTGGTGGTTGGGGACTTGTTGGTACTCGGCTCCGTAGACTTCACTGCGGGCGGAGGGTATCGGAGTGTCGTCAAACTGCGGACTCAGGGTCAGACACAGAGGGTCTGCCGCCGCGCCGGTGTGGGAGTAGTGGGAGCCCCCGGCTATGCCTGGGCAGGGTGAAAGGGGAAATGAGGTGTAGGTGAAATTCTGGCTATCACAAGCACGTGTGGATGCACACAGACACACACATCACACATACATATACACACAAACATGCGCGCACGCACGCACACACACACACACACACACACACACACACACACCACACACACACACACACACACACACACACACACACACACACACACCACACACACACACACACACACACACACACACACACACACAGAGACACACACACACACACACACACACACACACACACACACACACACACACACACACACACACACCACATACACACACAACCACATACACACAAACACACACACGTACACAGACAGACAGACACACACACATATACACACACACTATCTCTCTATCTCTCTCACACACACATGTACGCACACGTACATGCCCCCCACCTCCCTCCCCCTACACGCACACGCACACGCACGCGCGCGCGCGCGCGCGCGCACGTACACACACACACACACACACACACACACACACACACACACACACACCACACACGGTCAGAAGATTAAAGCTTACTCTAATTTGCTCTTATAGTTTATGATGAAAGTTAGGGAGTTTGACCATTATACACTTTCTATAGAATCCCTTGTGAAAAAAGAAGAAAAACGATAGTAACATGTACATGTGCATATGGTTGGGTTGGAGGTTATGTGAGCATGATTATATTAACATTCTTATTTTAGACAGAGCAGTGGGTATGTCGGGGACTGGGTTTTCCATCCATTGACTATCGTACGCCTAATTTTGGCCAACAAATCGTAGGTACACTTGTTTCACGATCAGGAGAGAAACTGTCTTGCTCTTCGACGAGGAATTGCAGGTAATAATGTATGCTTCCTGGTATAGCATTTTTTCGAACGAAATTGAGAAACTATTCTAAAAGAAATATTACAATGTAGATGATAATTATGTGTGCGAATTTATATGATGATGTTGTTTGTTTTCCAGAAGATCACATTGAGTAGTAACCGTCGGGAAATGAGGTTGAGGAGAAAGGGGCTATTTCAAGCAGTCGTTTAGGTGATAAGGTAGGACTGTTTGACAGGCAGACACACACACACACACTAACACAACACACATACACACACACACACACACACACACACACACACCCACACACACACACACACACACAAACACACACACACACACACACAGAGACCACCAGAGAGAGAGAGAGAGAGAGAGGAGAGAGAGAGAGAGAGAGAGAGAGAGAGAGAGAGAGAGAGAGAGAGAGATCAAAAAAAAATTCTACCCATTTACTTAGAGTAAGACCTAGCAAATTCTTCACATCTGTCGCCAGCATGCAAAATGAAATAAAACAGGACATGAGAGAGAGAGAGATTGAGAGAGAGAGAGAGAGAGAGACAGAGAGAGAGAGAGAGAGAGAGAGAGAGAGAGAGAGAGAGAGAGAGAGTTCCTAAAAACACACAACACACACCACACACATGAACTGTGAATGAATTCATGGCAATAAATATTCTGTATGAGTATAAGCTGATAGAAAAAAAAAAGACTTTAATGTTCTGATAATTAAATATTCTGAAATCTTGCTCTTTTGTTGTCATATTCCATAGGTCTGGTCCTACTGCTGTAAACCAAAACATTCGAGATCGAAATAACATCCCCCTTGAATTTATAAAATAAAGAAGGAAATTTTTGATCCCTTAGTTGTTTAGAAGGGTTTGTTCAGCGAGTAACGTCAGTCTTTTTTTTTACGCACAAATATGGTATAGTGCATAATTACGTTGGTTCAGAACACATTCCGCTTTCTTTCGTAATTGGGGATGAGAGTGTAATGCCTCACAAACGACAAACTATACTGTATAAATACAACCGAAGGTAAAGAATGACACACACTTGTATATCCAAATGGTGTGACAGTCCAACTGGAAAGACACAACACGTCAGACTCCTAACGTTTAAGTGGCTGCATTGCGTATATTATTCATATTTGATGTGTAATGTTAATTGTCCGCTCACAATTATAATGATGATTGTAGAGTAATGATAAAAGTCTCAGTCATTATGAAAATAATAACAACCATGTAAAGCATCTTGTATTCATTCGCAATTAAAATAAGAATGGTAGAATCAATCATCAACATCGGCTGTATTTGCATATTTGATAAAACTGTGTTGTAAACTATGTAAAATTTGTAAACTATGACTGTATCTGTGCGTCTATGTATGTATCTTTTATATGCATGAATTAGTGTACGGTTGACTGTACAACCAAATTAATGTGCATTATGTTTATGCCTCTGTACATATATTGTGAATGAAGGTATTTGTGTATGCAAAAGATTTGAATGATAGTTCATTTAACAATCTTCATGCCTGGGGAAAAAATAGTTCCTTCACAGGTCGTGAGTCATGAATCATTCTAGTTCATTTAACAATCTTCATGCCTGGGGAAAAAACTAGTTCCTTCATGGGTGGTGAGTACGAACATGGACCAAATGGAATATCCATGTGTCTGTGGAAAGCGTTTCGCTACCACCCGTGGCATGAAGATCCACAGAACAAAGATGGGATGTGTGAAGACTCATCTGAATGAGCAGCAGCGCACTGCATCAGCAGATAAGACGTCGGAAGACCAAGGCCAGGATTTAAACCACAGTGCCAAGGACATCCACGCTGTTGGTTCGGATGAGGAATTTGCACAGGCCCTCGATGCCAGGCGCCTGAAACTCAACCTGCCACGAGCAAACGAGACTGAAGAAGATTGGGAGAAAAACTGGATGCAAAAATCGTCCAAAGACTCGATGCACTGATAGGGAAAAGCACCCTGGAACACAAACTAGCCACATATGGGGACATTGTGTATGCCACATGTAGAGACGCCTATGGAGCAAAAACTACCCCAAGAGAGAAAACACCTCCAAAGAAATCCAGACGCCAAGAAGAGATGGACAAGATCAGGGTCCAAAAGAAAAAAACCTCAAGAAGCAAATGAAGACTGCTCTGCCAGCTGAAAAACAAGGCTTGGAAAAACTCTGGGAAGACCTGAAAGCAAAACACAGCGCCCTCAGCAAAAAGCGGAATCTGCGAGAAGAGGAAAGAGCAAAAAGAAGAAGACACAAGAGCGTTTCTTCAGAGACCCCTTCCAGTTTGCCAGAACTCTTTTGAGCAGCCAAAATCTGGGACCTAAGTGTGGACAAAGGAGTTCTTGAGCAGCATCTGAGAAAAACATACTCTGACTCACAGAGCAAAGCACCACTCGACATTCAAGGTCTGGTGTGGCCAACCAACCCTGAGGAACAGTTCAATGACAAGCCTCCAACGTTGGCGGAAATCAAGAAGGTGGTCGACAAAGCCAGAGCCAAATCATCACCAGGGCCAAACGGAATACCTTACCAGCTGTACAAGAAATGTCCCAAGGTGCTGGAGTGGCTCCACAGGCTGCTGCGATCAGCTTGGAGAAATCAGAAGATCAGCGGCCAGTGGATGACGGCAGATGGTGTGTACATCCCCAAAGAGCAAAACTCAAGTGACATCAGCCAGTTCAGGCCAATATCACTACTGAACGTCGAAGGGAAAATCTTCTCTCTGTCATGGCAGCAAGGCTGACCAAGTACCTCATGGAAAACAAGTACTTGGATGTGTCAGTCCAGAAAGGTGGCATTCCAGGCGTGGCTGGCTGTGTAGAACACGCCACAATGATCTGGGACGCAATCCAAAGAGCAAAAACAGAAAAGAGAGACCTGGACGTAGTGTGGCTCGACCTGGCAAACGCATATGGATCTGTACCCCATGAGATGATACAGTTGGCTCTTAGATGTACCATGTGCCAAAGAACATCCGCGACATGCTCAAGAAGTACTTCAATGGCTTCTCAATGCGGTTCTCTACCAAGGAGTACACAACAGATTGGATCAACTTGGAAGTGGGCATTGCAATGGGCTGTGCCATTTCCCCAATACTGTTCGTGTTGGCAATGGAAGTCATCTTGAAAGCAGCAACAAGCAACGCAAGACAAACAGACCTTGGCGATGGATACAAGATGCCCCCTCTCAAGGCCTTCATGGATGACACTACAGTGATTTCATCCAGAGAAGACGAGACACGTCACGTGCTGGAGAGGCTGGACGACATAGTTGCCTCATCCAGAATGAAGTTCAAGCCAAAGAAATCACGGAGTCTCTCACTGAGGAAAGGAAAAGTGGCCGAATCTGTGTGGTCTTCAGTGTTGCCAACCAGACCATTCCAACAGTAAACAGAAGAGCCAGTCAAGAGCCTTGGAAGATGGTATGATGATACGCTGAAAGACACACGAAGAGCAAAAAGAAACCAAACAGATGTCGGAAGAAGAAGGCTTGGAGACCATTGACCAGTGTGGGCTCCCTGGCAAATACAAGGTCTGGTGTCTGCAGTTCATGCTGATACCAAAGCTCCTATGGCCTCTGATGATATACGACATCTGCACCAGCATAGTGGAGGCAATGGAATCCAAAATCAACAAGTTCACAAGGAAATGGCTGGGTGTCCCACCCTGTCTGACTGACATAGCGCTATACTGTCGCCAAGCAAAGCTGAAACTACCACTGAAATCCATCCTGGAGGAATATAAAGCAGGGAAGATCAGACTTCAAAGCATGCTGGAGGACTCAGGAGACAAGGTGGTTGAAGCAATCAAGCCCCAGCTGAAGACAGGCAGAAATGGAAAGTTCAAGAGGCGATGGATTCTGCAAAAGAAAGTCTCAAGATCAGAGAAATAACAGGACACACACAGACCAACAGACAAGGACTGGGGTGACCAAAACTGAATGGTGGTCAAAGGCCAAAGGAAAAGCCAAAAGAGACATGATGATTCAGGAGATGAGAAAAGAAGAAGACCACCAACAAAGACTCCAAAAAGCAGTCCAGCAGAGCCAGCAAGGGCAATGGACAACGTGGGAGAATGCACTCCAAAGAAGTCTCACTTGGAATGACATTTGGCACATGGCCCCTCTCAGGATCAGCTTCATTCTCAGATCTGCATATGACCTTCTGCCTTCAAATGCAAACCTGGTGAAGTGGGGGGGGGAAAACAGACGATCCTTCATGCCCCCTTTGCCATGAAAAACAAACAGTGGAGCATGTCCTAAGCTCATGTAAAGTAGCCCTGGCTCAAGGAAGGTACACATGGAGGCACAACCAAGTGCTCAAAGAGATTGTACAAGTAGTCTGGGCTAGTACCAACACCACAAAAGGAAAATCAGGACTCCAAAAGCACCCGCAACATTCTTCACGGCAGGAGGCAGCGAATCATGGCCAAGAACAACAGTGCCACTCGGAACATGCAGGCAGAGTCTGCTGGACGGGGCAGATGACTGGGAGTGCACAGCAGACCTCCCAGAATGGAATAGTCACCCAGAGATTATCAGCAAGAGTGGCATGAGACCAGACATAGTATTACACTCTCAGTCAACCAAGCAGCTGATCATGATCGAGCTCACGGTGCCATATGAGAACAGAATGGAGGCAGCTCAGATCTACAAGACTGAAAAGTATGCTGATCTGGCAAACAGCCTGAGGAGAGAAGGCTATCAGGTCAAAGTCCTCACTGCAGAAATTGGAGCTAGGGGGTTTGTGGGAACGTCTGCATACAGCTCATGAAACAACAGCTCTCAGTTGCAGGGAGGGAAAAAACCAAAGCCCTGAAAGCAATGGCAGAAGCGGCAGAGAGGTGTTCAAGTTGGATCTGGTCAAGGAGGAAAAAGTGAACTTCATAAGGCTTAACTTTCCTACAAATATCAGGTGTCCCTGTGGCTCAGTGGTTAGTGCGCGAGTCATTAAGTGGAAATGAGCATGTCCAGAAGGGCATGGGTTCGAATCCCAGTCATGGCTCATCCCAAGATGGGAAAAAAAGGGGCAGCAGAGGGACATCCGGAGTCATGAACCGGGTGAAGAAATGTTCAACAGTGAGAAGGCTCCTAAAGAAACCAAACTGTTACCACTCTGCACGTCCTCTGGAACCCCGATACAGCCGATCAGTCCAATCAGTCCATATGCTACTCACCAGAATACACCAGCTGGCTGCTGTTGGTACATGTCTTTCTCCCCCCAGCGGACGAATGTCGATCCTGTTGACGAGAACGTCGTGAAATTTAGAAAGAGACGGGGTTAGGAGACAAACACGGATACAGACAAACAACGTACAGAACAAAACACACACGCATTTCGACCTCGTGGGTCTGCTTCAGGCAAAGACAAGTAACATTTAGCACAGTGAAAACGAAGAACAAGCAACCACTTATCTTCTCATGTTCGGTGCAATGAACAGAAGAAGAAGTGGCTGACCTTGCAACAAACTTCTCAAATAAGAAACTCACACCCATTGCGATCTGCATTTAATAAAAAGAAAAAACTGACACATTGCGATCTGCATTTAATAAAAAGAAAAAAGAGAGAAAGTCGCTTTGCTGCAGTAGTCGCTCGTTCCACTCGAAGGGCAGTTTTTCAGGGCTAGGCGAACGGGGTTGGGGTGCAGGGTACTGTGGACCCCCCCCCTCCCCTCCCCTTCACCCGTCTCTCCCCGCACTTTGCCCCCTGTAAACTCACTGGAATAGCACCCCAGAGCCAGCCCCCGATCCCTTTGGACCTCCCCTCCCCCCCCCCCCCCCCCCCCCATTCTCATACAATAGACCTGATTTTGCCAAAGATTCACATCCGTTATTGCGTTTCACATAACTGGCTATTCTTTGATGTTTCTCAGGGGGGTGGGGGTGTGGGGGGGGGGGGGGGGATGCAGCATGAAATTCTTTTTTCTCAATAGCGATTTGGGGACACTGGCTTTAACCGAAAGCAAGAGTTGGGTTTTATGCTTTGTTAAGTAATCAATTATTTTTGTTTTCTGAAAAACAGTAATTTATTTCTTGAGAAACAGCAACGACAGCGCCCAATCGTGTATCTAACACATTCGGCGTATCTAACATAATTCACGTGCAATATTGGAGAGAGAGAGAGAGAGGAGAGAGAGAGAGAGAGAGAGAGAGAGAGAGAGATGATAAAAGCGAAATGCTGTTATTCGGTATAAGCTCTTACCCCTTTTAAAACTATAATAGTAATTAGTAGGTTGATTGAACTAATCGTATTAAGAAATCATGGAAAAGCGCACAAACGCGCTTTAGTGTGCTGATATTGTACGGAAATTTAAAAAAAAAAAAAAAAAAAAAAAAAAAAAAAGCGAAGCGAGCGAAAAGAGAGATAGTACGCCTGTTTTGACTCATGTGACACACACACACACACACACACACACACACACACACACACACACACACACACACATATTTTTACCATACACCCACACATCCACCTCTATGCCCTTCTTCCTCACATATTTTTCCCCCATCCCCCTCTATCCCCCCCCCCCCCCCCCCCCCCCCCTCTCCCTTCCCCCTTCCGATCCCATTGCTTGCTACCACTGGCGAAAAGAGCAAAGCGAACTGCGTGTTAGTGACCTGTCCTTGACACCAGCTTGGCGCTCTGAGGCTGTTACGCAGCTTAGAGCCACATTAGAGTAAGATTCCAAGTCATTCCTGCCAAGTAATCTGTCCTTCAACTTGCTCCTCCGTCTCGTCCACCGACTCTTCCTCCCCCGCCACATCCCTGACCTTATCCTCCATAAAACTGTCACGCCAATGCACGCACATGCCACTGACACACTTTCCTTTCTGCTTCCTCTCTCCCCTTACCCTCCGCACTCCACAACCCTTAACACATTAAGATCCACGTGCAGTCATGTTTGCCCTTGTCATTTTCATACACGTGACTGACCCCCCCCCCCCCCCCCCCCCCCCCCCCAGTTCATGTTGACGTTTCCCAAACGCGCATCATAAAAAAATGTGTCACACAACATTTACGTGACATCCTGTTTTATTTTATTCTTTGTATGTAACCGGATTTTCCTGCGATGAGGGTCTTCTTCGCCTAACTTGGCGACAAGGAACTCTTTATCATGCATTCCGGGTCTGTCACTTTCATTTAACAGGAATGCGTTTGTTTCCCTGCTTTGATGCGATTTCCTTGTGGGATTCACTGTAAACAATCAGTCGTTTGGTCTCAGTTACCTGTAGGATTCACTGTAAACGATCAGTCATTTGGTCTCAGTTACCTGTAGGATTCATTGTAAACGATCAGTCATTTGGTCTCAGTTACATGTAGGATTCACTGTAAACGATCAGTCATTTGGTCTCAGTTGCCTGTAGGATTCACTGTAAACGACCAGTTATTTAGTCTCAGTTATCTGTAGGATTCACTGTAAACGATCAGTCATTTGGTCTCAGGTACCTGTAATTTGCAGTCATTTGGTGTCAGTTACCTGTAATTTTGCAAGATGTATCTGTAAATAGCCACCTGTGGGTTCTCTATTTCCGGTAAATTTATTCAGGGGGTCGGAATAGCTCGGTTGGTAGAGCGTCAGACTCGTGATCCTGGGGTTGCGGGTTCGAATTTCAGTACAGGGGGGATTTTTTTCGCGCGGAGTTAACATTGGTTCTGACTCCATTTCCCAGTCGAATGAGACTATAAACGAGAGTTCCATGTGTGAACGCACGCACAACATCTTGCACACACGTAAAATCCCATCATCAACTTTCGGAAGAGAAGGCCAGTTTGGCCGTTGGTATGGATGAAACGTTACACATAGCATGCACCTTTCCCGAAGATGGAGTATGGCTGCCTTAGTGGCGGGACAAAAAAAAACGGCCATACACACAAAACTCCACTGCCTGTCTATACAGGCAGTGTCCGCAGGAGTATCATTTGCGTACGCAGAAAGAAAGAAAGAAAGAATGAAAAATTATCCAAACCTTCGCCTCAGGTAGATGAAAATCGCATCAAAAGGTCCATACTTCCAAGAACGTAATTCTCTGTACATAATATTCCTGAACATATCATTAATCAATAAAGTGTGTAACACTTGTTCCCCTCATGTGACAGTTTCACGCCCATAACTTCAAACGAATGCAGCTTACAGCACCAATGCGCCTAGCACGAGTGGATATTTAAAAGCGCTCAGAAGAAGCAAAGGAAACATAACTCAACACGAACTGGATCCAAGCTTGCTTCATACACCATGCCTGACTAATGCACACTTCAACTGACGAAACAAGCAAGCCTGAATGAACATTATCTCCTGACTGGAACAGCTTTTTGATTTTGAACACTGTCACACAAAACACGTGGAACAGAAACACAGGCAGCCTCGATTTGACTGTTAAAAAAGGAAATCCTAAATGTAGCAGGGAACAGTGAACGAATATCGAACAAGAATGGTTTAATAACTCCAAACAAATGAGCTTACAGCCCCAATTTACCTAGCGCAGAAGAATATGACAAACGAACCTTGCAACTGCACCAAAACATATCTATATCAAGAAACTTATTACAATCTACAAAAGCCACAATATTATACTAGCACTCCTGTGCTTTTGGTAGATGACATGACATAGGATTGTTCTTTGCGCTGACTCTTCAGGTGCAATGGGGCAGTTTTACTGCTCTGATCATTCCGCTTCAACTGGGGACTGGTGGAAGCTTCAGACAACATCCAGGAGGAAGCACTCCAGAGGTCGAACACTGTGCAATGTTTCTGAAGATAATGCATGAATAAGTACAACTAATGAGAGAGAGAGAGAGAGAGAGAGAGAGAGAGAGAGAGAGAGAGAGAGAGAGAGAGAGAGAGAGAGAGAGAGAGAGAAAAGAGAATGTAAAACAATGTGAAAACACACACGCGCGCGGGAGCACGCGCGCGCGCGCGCGCATGCGCGCGCACACACACACACACACACACACACACACACACACACACACACACACACACACACACAACACACTGGCTAAATCACCACCTGTCGTCCTTGACCGTAGCTCAGCTGTTGTGGACTGCAGCAGTGCATCCGTGGCTTTCTGCTGCGTCTCCAGGACTTCCTGTCTGGTTTCCATGGCCAGGAGTCTTTTGACCGCCACGAGCTCTGGGTCTGACCTACACCCCGTCCTGCAATACCCGATTAGAGAGACATGTCGGATGACAGACACACAGAGACATGTCGGATGACAGACACACAGAGACATGTCGGATGACAGACACACAGAGACATGTCGGATGACAGACACACAGAGACATGTCGGATGACAGACACACAGAGACATGTCGGATAACAGACACACAGAGACATGTCGGATGACAGACACACACAGAGACATGTCGGATGACACACACACAGACATGTCGGATGACAGACACACAGAGACATGTCGGATAACAGACACACAGAGACATGTCGGATGACAGACACACAGAGACATGTCGGATGACAGACACAGAGAGAGATATGTCGGATGACAGACAGAGAGAGAGACATGTCGGATGACAGACACACAGAGAATGTTGGATGACAGACACACAGAGACATGTCGGATGACAGACACACAGAGAGACATGTCGGATGACAGAGACATGTCGGATAAATAAATAATTGAAAAATAATGGTAATAGAATAAATAGATGAAAATAAAAAATAAATAGAAAATAACAAATAACAAATATTTGTTTATTTGTTATTTTTTTATTTATATATATTTTTTTCATCTATTTATTCTACTATCATTATTTTTCAAATATTTATTTATAAATTTATTATAATTATTATTATTTTTTTCAATGTTTCATTTATTTATTTATTTGATTATTATGAAAACGTATTTTCTAAATATATTTCTGTATCATGCTTTTATTACCTTACCCTTCACTATCGCTGTTAGTGGTACCATTCAGTAATAACATTGCTAGTATTGATACTACCACCACTAGCATTGACATCACCATCGCCTTCGCCTCTGGGACTGTTGCCACGTGGCAATCCTGCTGTTTAAGAATCCTCTAACCCAGTCTCCTTTCTTTCCCCATACCCATACTTATTGACACCAAGATTTGTAGTAAACTTGACTTTTTTAATTTTTAAATATTTTGACCATTATTAGTATTCCTATCAGTAATATTATTATGATCATTACGACTTTGACTCACACATTTTTTCCCTTCAAACAGCCTCGTTGTCATTCAACGCCTTCCTTGCGCTGAACTCTGAAACGATCTGAAGCGAACAAAGCTAAGTGAATTTTCGTTATTTGATTCGTTTTTGTTTCACCTGAAGAAGACCTAAGAGGTCGAAACGCGTTGTAGTTTGTCTTGTGACTCGTTTGTCCACGTTTCTCTGGGCGGTTCGCTGACATTTATTTAAGATTTATTTAGATTTCCGCTGCAGTCGTCTCACTTTGCAACTAGATCAATTCTGAGACAGCAAGTAACAACCAATTCTGAGACACAAAGTAACAACCGATTCTGAGACACCAAGTAACAACCAATTTTGAGACACCCAAGTAACAACCAATTCTGACATACGCATCAGAGACGTGAGGTCGTTTGGGCCACGCCCACAAGGAAACATTCCAACTTATGCAGTAAAGCGTATTATGCATGTACCGTTACAAGCCTCAAGTAATACAGTTTATGCTGCAAGTGGACGTTATTCTCTGTTTATAGGAACACATGTCTAAGCAATTACATGATGGTTAAGATTAATCCATTTACCATGACCAGACTCTGCTGTCAACGTATAAAATGCTCTAGCTACAACATGATACCGGAAAATTAAACTAAAGTTCTTGTGTAAAAAAAAATCTGTCAGAAAATATTCTCTGGAATCGTTGGACTTTGTCAAGGAGCAAGCAATACTGCACAGTGTATTTCTGAATTCAAAGATCGTGTGATTTTTTTCTTACGGACAAAACTGGCATTCCAACATGGACGGAAATATCAAATACGAATGGTATTTCTCATTTAAAAGTAATTTAGGAATAAAACAGTATTTTTTTGTACATAAATGATATACATATAATCTGACAAAATTCCCAACTGGAACACTGGGCCTCAAAGCAAACCAAAAAGGATCGAAGCATCCGATAATAAAGCATCCCCCATGTGTGTAGAGAGAAAAACGATGAGGATGAAATACATTTTGTTTTTCATCATCTTGCTTTCGCACATGTTCGAAGTAGATGTACAATTTTCAGTCATCCAGCTGCACAGAATCTCCTCGCAGTTCTATCCATTAAGAACGAAAATATTACCACACCCATTTGCGAAAGGTGAGTGATTTTCGGAGATAGAATAATACAAACAATTTGCTGGGCTCAAATGTTTGACGACACATGAATCAACATTCGGCACTCATTCTGTTTTTTTCATAGCTTAATGATAGAAGACAAGGGATTAGTGTGTGTGTGTGTGTGTGTGTGTG
>JADBJO010011737.1:5000-7500 GCA_016801955.1 Conus betulinus | reverse complement strand
TCTAATGCACTGAACAGACGTATTTGTATAAACAGGGTAGGTAAACACTAAGTCATTCGCCTACATGTTTTTTTTTTTTTGGCCACGCAGTCAAAAAACCCCTTGGCGAAATTCCTGCAGGTACTATTCAAAAAACCCTTTCGAATAATATTATCGAATTCTTGAACCCGTGGTATGTCTCCTCTTTAAAAGTCTACTCTCTTTTAAGTCTCAGCCACTCTCAGTGCAAATAAGTGGACTCTTTTACTACGAACTGCTGCTTTATTTTTATCTTCATATTTCATATTTCAGTGCTGTACATAACAATAGGTAGAACCTGTTTATCAAAAAATTTTCAAAAAATGCTGCCATTGAATAAATCTTGAACCTGTGAAGCTTGCGCGTAATACACAGCACGAGTATCTTTTGCTCGACATCCAAGGTCTTCACAAAAAAAAACAAAAAAAAACAAAAAAACACCTAAATATGGTGGAATTTACAAATACCATGATACTTATAACATTTGACGATCTTTATTTCTCACCCTTAAGAAAGCATTTCTTTCTCGTTGTGAGATAACTGCGTTCCTAAATACAGCAACATTACTCTTTTTCCTTGTTAACCTTAAGCTGAAGTCTTGAAGCTCCATTACAAAAAAAACATTCAGCTGCCTTTGAAGACCAACCGGTGTTTCAGAGAGTAAGGCAATATCGTCTGCTAATTACAAAAGAAACAATCAAATAGAATCAGGTGTCAATGCTGCACCATGCCCCGTTTCTTTTGCTTTGTTTCCAGGCCTAGTTCATCAGTAAACTAAGAAAAAAAACTGCAGGGCTGCATGCATCTCCCCTGTTTTACCCTTCATGCACACATGACAGTGTGTGTAAAACTTATGCCAGATTTTACTCTTCTTTTTAAAACTATTATTAATTCTGTTAGTATATTTATAGAGCTTCTCCTGAATCCCATTCTTTTGGACTACAGGTCAATGTGGTGATCTTTGATACCGAGTCAAAAGCTGTTTTGAAATCAATAAGGATTGCATTCAATTTACGGTTCTGTGAAAATTCTTCCTGCACTAACGCTAAGAGTGTTAACATCTGATCAATAGTTGTATAGCCTTTCTTCCGCCCTGCTTGGTGGTCATCTGTGATATTACTTTACTGCATCCACTCTTGTAGTCCGCAATTGATAACTGAAATAAACACCTTACTATTGCTACCACACAAAGATGTACCTGTATAATAACCACCCTCTTTAAATAGTGGTGCGATTTTTTTTTACTTAGTCCATCGTTCTGGAAATAATCCTTTGTCAAAAACTGTATTGAAAAACTCCCCCCCCCCCCCCCCCCCTCAAATCAATAATAACATGACCATGACCCCCAAATTTGAGTAATTCTCCACAAATTACATCTGACCCTGCAGATGTTCTGTTGTGAAGGTTTTTCATTGCTATCTAAATCCCCTCTCTTGAGACTGGGCCATCAAACAAATCACTGGAGGCTACTAAACGGCAATTCACATTTCTAGTTTTCTGATATATGTGTGAAATGACCCTGGCAGTCGCCACTGCATACACCGTTTAACATACATGGACCTAGTCATGTGCACAAAATTAACAAACTTACCATATGTGTAAAAGCATTTCTTTTCAGAACATCTGTTATTCACCTCTGGTCTGTGGTGTAATTGAAAATTAGTGACAATTTTATGCGCATTCAAATCTTGTGGAAGAAAAGCTGTTCTGCCGCTTAGATCTTCTGACAATATTAAAAACATTCCAGGAGAGCTGGTAAACCATCAGCAATACAGGCTTCTAGATCAGTAATGCCATTATCAGTTTCGCAGAAAGAAAAATATGGAGACACTTCCGGTGATACATAAGCACAAATATACGATACATCTTTTGATAAGCCAAAAAAAAACCCTTACGAATCAGGAATGTAACAACATTTTTTGTTGTCAGTATAAACCTCTTGAATGCCATTGCAAAAGCTTTGACCAGACATATAAAACCCACCAGAGCGCCCTCCATGTTGTGTGAAACGAGTTGCAGGTTTACAGAATACTTTATAATTTCTGTAGACGGTAGATTAAAAATCATCCACGAACGTTTCAACAAAACATACAAAATCGAAAAAAATGTACAGGAGACAAAAATCTTCCATAAACAACATTTGAAAGCAGAACACTGTTATTCCATTGAAAGAAGAGCAACATAACAGGCTTTAATTTATTCCCGGACTGTTAACTTTGTCTTGACCTCTCACATTATCTTGACCTTTCTCTCTTTCATAGCTATTATACAAAGAGCCAGAATTGCTTCAACAGATTTCTGAACAAACAAGCGAATAGACAGGCGAAGAGCTATTATTCAGTCTAGAAACATTGACTTTATAAGACAAATAGGTCATAAAAATTGTCAGGAAGGAAACTGATTTCATCACAGGCTATGTAAATGTTGTCATGTTTAGCAAAAGGACTCATTTCATCTGCCTGTGTTCTGTTCAGCGTTTACT
>JADBJO010011736.1:45000-62652 GCA_016801955.1 Conus betulinus | reverse complement strand
ACCTGCAAAAGTTGGTCAAATAGCCCCCCCCCCCCCCCCCCCGCCCTTCTCTCCCCCCCCCCCCCCCCTCCTTCTCGCCCTCCCCCCCCCCCCCCCCCCCCCCTCTTTTTAGTTATGCCATCCTAGATCCGGTGACAGTGTTTTCAGCGTAAATGGTAGTGTTTGTCGCTGGCTGGTCGTGTGGTGCACACGGTCTGGAATGGTGGTGTATGCGTACTCTGTGACAATTGTGTTTCGGGTGTACGCCCAAGGTTTTGCACACGCTACTTTTTCAAAGCTGGTGGATGCTATGATAATTCATTATGAAAATTAAAGAGTTTTAAAAATCAGCGTCGCCGAACAACTTAGACAAACGAATCACAAGACAAAACACCACGCGTTTCGACCTCTTAGGTCTTCTTCGGTTAAGATAAACAACATTCAGGACAATGGAAATGAAAAGAACGAGCAAATCACTTTGTCAAATTCGGCGCAAGATGGGCGTTGAATCAACCTAAGACCGAAGAGGTCGTGTTTTGTCTTGTGATTCTTTTGTCCATGTTCTTTGGCGAAGTTGATTAAACACTTTTTAAAGATTTGTTTAGATTTCTGCATGCAGTCGCCTCGTTTTGCAACTAATTTATTTTGGTCGGTCTTCGTTCTTCCTGCGTAGCTTGTTACACCGGATCCATCTCTGACGTATTTTTTTTCACTCTCTTTCTGCCGGCGCGCTTATTGCAGAAATTGTTGTAAGGCAATGAAAGGGTATTTTCGTGAGCGCGACAACGGGTAACAGCCCCTGTAAACTCTCTGTCAAGAATGAATAATCTCCTTCATGACGCTTTGCTGCTTATGTTGGTAGTACCTGCTTGGCCATACTTTATCTCGGTTCTCGGGGCCGAAGCTCTTGCCTTTTTAATCAGCCTCAATCCCCAACACTTCGCAAATAATGCAAAATGGATTGTTCTTTGGACACGAATATCGTCCTGCACGAGTCAAAATATCTTGTGTCATTAATTTACGTAAGCTCTCTCTCTCTCTCTCTCTCTCTCTCTCTCTCTCTCTCTCTCTCTCTCTCTCTCTCACACACAACGTCTGCAGTGGCAAAGAACTAAAAGCGTTCATCTGCCTGTGCGGAATATGAGTTCTCTTGAACTTTTGTCCGCACTTTTGACTGCACGCCTGGGTGCACTGAGTTTGTTAGATAGTGGGTTAGAAGCTAATGTGAGCTGTAGGCTCCCTTTGTGCAGTTTAACCCACAAGCCTCTAGCACGCCTAAAATATAGATGGACACAAACTATACGTGACTGTTTAAAAACAACAACAACAACAACAACAACAAAAAACATCATACCGGCAAAGAGAATGAGTACCAGAGGCTATAACTGAAAGCAGAATAGAATATGTTATCATCATATGTGTGGTCTGTTCGTTTATTATTAATAAATATTGCTGTTTTTTTTTTTTTTTTTTCATGTTTTACCTGGATAGGCAAACACATTTATAAAACTGGTAGCAAGAACAAAATGTGCAGAGACTGGTTCAGGTATGGTGCTTGGTCTATAGCGGAGGCAGTTGTGCAGATTTGAATCAAACCAAGGCCAACCAAAAAAAAGTTCATTGCGTGTTGCGTAGAAGCACACATACACTTGACGATTGTTCACTTTTTGCAGAGTAATTTCCGACCGTTTTATCATCTGATATCAAGCTGACCTTTCAGAAATGATTCTCATCTTCGCCAAACTTCATGTAATCTACTCACAGAGTTTCTTTTTCATTTTTTGGTAATATCTGGTGTAACTATAATAAAACAAGGTCACAGTCCGACACTTTGGCGACAATGCATGATTTTTTTTCGACGGTGTTATTTGAAAAGTTATGAACACCTCCAACACACACACACACACACACACACACACACACACACACATCATCCACACCACACACACACACACACACGCGCGCGCGCGCGCGCGCACGCACGGACGCACGCACGCACGCACACTCGCACACACAATCACACACATTCACTGACTGACTGAAACCATTTACTGTCAAATTAACATAGTGTTGTACTGACATTTAAGAAACATAAACGAAAATAATACAAATAACATCTGAGTGACATAAAAATCATAAAGGAAAATTAACAGGGAAACATTTAACATTTATAAGTCAAATAATGAAATCAGAAAATTGTAACAATAAAACAAATTACATCTTAACTGTACTGAAAATCAAATCTCTCTCTCTCTCTCTCTCTCTCTCTCTCTCTCTCTCTCTGTCGGCCATTCTTCACACACCACATGGACATCAGATAAGTCTCTCTCTTCGTTCTTTGTTTGTACTGTCCTAAATGTTAAATGTGATCTATTTTTTTTTTTTTTGAAGAAGACCCAAGAGGTCGAAATGCATCGTGTCTTGTCCTGTGCTTTGTTTGTCTGTAAAGCCGATAAAGCAGACTTGGAATCTGACAAAAAACTTGCAGTATTCTTTCTGGTAAACTTGCATAAGAGCAAATAACTCAAGATTGAAATCAACAAATCTTTCATAAGAGCAAATAACTCAGCACTGAAAATCTATCAAGCCAGCAAGCAAAAGTCTTCACATTCAACAAATTTGGTAATTTAATATGAAAGAACCATCAGTGAAAATATGCAGATATGATTCACATTCAGTGTAAATCAATTCTTTAACAAGAGAAGCAAGCAAAAGTGGATTCTCATTTTTAGTAATATTACCATAGGAATAGAAAATATCTGCTTGCTTCATCAACCAAAGGGGGAAAGGGTATTTGGGTCATTTTAACAATGTTGTCAAGAGAAAAGTCGCATGCACGTAAAAGATGAGACACATAATCAGACAATGAAGTTTATGCTTTTTTTTTTTTTATTCCGTATCTCTCTAGAAACGTAAGTCCTTTCATCAAGTTCAGAAGTAACTGAGTTAGGGACTGTTCTTGCTCGTGCTGAGTAGCTACAAGCACAGAGCATCCTATATTCATTTAAAGACAAACCTCCTGCCTCTCTGTAAGTCATATCAATTGATACCCATCTTGGAAGCCCCAAAGCAATTTTAAATGCTAAGAAATCAATACTAGTTAACTTATAAAAATCTGTCTTTGGTGCAGTAAAAAATACTTCTTAACCATATCTTACAATCGAACGAACTGCCCCTAAGGCAACATGGATAAGATTGAATCCATAATTTATTAGAGGGATTCCAGTTACGACTCGCGGTAACGCAAGTTTCTTTCTTGCCTTTTCCACGAGATAATTTGTATGTTTACACCAAAAATAATTTATAGTGAAAAATAACGCCTAGAAATTTTACTTGCTGACTTGGAAAAATGAAAGAATCACCTAATTTTACTTTAACAGCGTCCCTACCTTCAAAAAAATCGGCATGTTTCTTCGTAAATATAATAAAAACCGATCTGTCAGTTGATAATTTAAAACCGTTTGAATTCAAATAATTAACAAGTTTACTGACTACAAATTGAAACTGTTCAACAATTTTATTACGCCTGATTTTTTTTTTTTTTTTTTTTGGGTGTAAAATTACAATTCACATTTTTCCACATTGCAATATAATCTGCATAAACAGCTAAAGTTGCCCCTTTCGTGTCAATCTGATTTAAGAGCATAAAGCGTCAATGAGAAGAGGATGGGAGAAATTACATTTCCTTGAGGGATACCCATGTTAACGTATCTTGTACTTGACTGCACACACCAATTTTAGTTTTAATTGTAACGTTCTCCCAGATAAAAATGACTGTAAAAACATGTGGAAACGACCTTTAAATCCCAATTTCATGAGCCTTGGATAATGATTTAAAATGTCAAACGGAATCGTACGCTCTATGAATATCGAAGAAACTTGCTAAAGTGGAGTGTCGCTTAGCCAAGGCTTTTTTGACGTATGAAACTAAAAGACTAACATGATCAGTGACACCTCTTTCTTTTCTGAAACCAGCTTGAAATATTGGAAAAATCCCGTTCTTTTCAAGGAAATGTTCTAATCTGAATTTCATTATCCTTTTAAAAAGTTTTCCAGTGTGAGAAGTTAAAGAAAAATGGGTCGAAAATTAGAAGATTTTCTTTTCGATTTTCCTTGTTTATGGATAGGTATAAACTGTTGCTTTCTTCCAAGCCATTGGTAGCTATCCAGAATTCCAGCATAACTGGAAGAACTCTAATAATTTTTTCGAAAAGCATTGTGGAAAATGCTTTATCATGTTGTAAGAAATGGGATCAAATCCTGTCGCAATTTTACCAGATTTTAGACGGCGAAGTGAATACAGAAGCTCCTCCATGGTTAGATTTTTTAATTAACATATAACGTGTTGTCATTGTCATCTGGTTTAATGTTTCTCCCTTCGTTTTCAATAGTTCCTCTTCGTTCTTGCTCTTCTTTAGGCAGATGCCCAGTCTGACTCGTTGCTGCGGAAGTGTCAGCAAATAATTCAACTTTCTCCTCGTTTTATAGATTTTATCACACACACACACACACACACACACACACACACACACACACACACACACACACACACACACATGTACATGCACGTAATTGTAAACGCACATTTACACATGCACCCTTACACACACACACACACACACACACACACACACACACATCTTTTTTTTATATATTCATCTTAGTCTTATTCTCTCTCTCTCTCTCTCTCTCTCTCTCTCTCTCTCTCTCTCTCTCTCTCTCAGTTAGCTTCTCTGTCTGTCGGTTTGTTTGTTTGTCTTCCTGTCTGCGCGTCTGTGTGTCTGTCTGTCTCTCTGCGTGTCTGTGTGTCTGTCTGTCTCTCTGCCACACACACATATTAACACACATGTACACACATGTGCACACACACACACACACACAGACTCTCTCTCTGTCTGTATGTTTGTCTGTCTGTCTCACACACACACACACACACACACACACACACACATGCACATGCACAGAGAGAAGAGAGAGAGAGAAGAGAGAGAGAGAGAGAGAGAGAGAGTGTCACACATTCACACACTCACAGATTCACATGCAGAGGCAGAGAAAAGCAGACACAATACAGGGACAGCGGCAACTACAAAGACAGGAACAGATATTGACACAGACAAATAAACACAGGCGGATATGCAGAGGGGCCGAAACGGAGTGGCTTTGACAGCACTCAAACTCGATTAAAAAAAAATCGATTAGTTTTGTAGACACGAGTTATGAAAGAGACGAGTCACAGAGAGAGCAGGAAGCGGAGGGAAGGAGGAGGTGGATGTGGGGTGGTGTGGGTAGGGGGTAGAGGGCGGGAATGCTGGCAAGCTCTTTGCACCACCAATAAAAAACGCGCAAACCAACGAACAAATGTACTGGATTTTCAGGAAACCTGATAGATCAGTGATGGAAGTTCTGTTTGTTGTGGTTTTGATGTCCGGATATACACGGACACGCATTTCTCTCATCCGAGCCCCCGAGTGCAATATCCTTCACGTATCATCATTTTATCGGCTCTCCAACGAGTGCTTTTATTATGCGACCGGTTCTGACAGTGGTTTTTATAATGGGTAGTTCTCATGGTGCTCATAGAGCAGCAACAACAGCACTAAGCCCCCCCCCCCCCCCCCCCATCTTCCCCCTCCCCCCCCCCCTTTTTTTGTTTCGTCTGTTGTTGTGTGTGTAAATGAAGGTTTGGGGTGGGGGGTGGGGGTTTTTGTTTAGAGGCCCTCTTTTGTCTCAATCTCATGATTGATCGTACTCTCACAAATAGAAGCGGTATTGTCCGTGATATCACCTGTCAATGACATCAAAACAAAGGGGAGCCTTTAAACTAGGACCATTCCCCTCGAAGCGATTTGTCCGGGGTCTCTAAACCAGGATCTTGCCCATCCATACACCCCCCCCCCCCCCCCCCCCCCCCCCCCCCCCCCCCCTCAGCTTCACTGCTTCAACACAGCTCACTCCGGCTCTGTCATACACAGCCACACGCAGTTTGGTCTTGTCGTAGCCCCAGCTCCGGCAATCCACCGGGAGCAATCAGAAACGCGTCATCGTGAGGTAACCCATCAGAGGAGACTCCGCCCTGATGCTGAGTCATTTCGATGGTGTTCACTTCGCCTGTGCTGATTCTGCTCACACAAGTGAAACACCCACTAAACTCTGTACTTCTGCTGAAGTTGCATAGTCATGCAGCCAGTTTGAGCAAGCGTCCCCCCCTCCCCCCGCCATCCCCCTCCCCCTCCCCCCCCCCCCAAGGAGCTGCCACTTCTGTTCAACTACAGTCGCAATGAACCTGCCGATACCAACGTCTAATAATAATAAAAAAAAAAAAAGGAAACAGAAAAAAGGAAGAAAAAAATCCCTGAGTACGGAAATTTGTGATGGACAGACACTTGCATATTTCAAAGTACGAAGTTATCATAACAAACGCTTCGCTTTTATTTGTGAATCTTTTCATGATGTGGTTGCATGCAAATGCGATGATTTAGTAAATGTTTTGTTATATGATTTTGGAAGCGATTGTAAATATCAAAACTGAATTCACAGGTTGAGAATAATAGAAAAGACATGAAAACACTGGTGCCAAGGATAACTTAAAACTGGTGTTGACTCCACGTATAAGTCTTTGTTTTTGTTGTTGATAGAAGAAGGGCGTTGTGAACACGCCTTGATCTGGATTTGCATGGAAGACATGGTTCTGTTCGTATGGCGAAAGGGAAACAATCCACGTGAAATTAAGCGTTTTGTAAGAGGAACACTGAAATCCACAGAGTCCGCTGAATTTTCCCTTTATCTCCCCCGGGGGGAGGTTGAGACCGTCATTTAAGCTAGGATACACAACTTATAAATGGCAGAAGCTATTGCAGTACAGTTTACTTTACAAAATGGAGAAAAATACAACTATTTAAACAAAGTACAATCAAATTCCCATAAGCAAACAATAGAGCGCGTTGTTGTCAATCACATTACAATGGCAAATTTCTAATTATGCCACAATACTCTGGCATAAATGCATGTGATAAATCGCGGATGAATTTTGCGAGTTTCGCAGATTTAGATTTTCGCGTGGTGTTTTATGAAAACATTAATTTAATCGCGGTATGATATGTTTTGGAATTTTCAGATAAAGATAGTGACCTCCAATCTTTAATTATTGGAAATGAATTTATTATGCCACGGAATTCCTCACTTATTTCATCCAACCCATAAACGGTACATCTTCTATCTTGACTTGGTATTTCAAACTGCTTGTCATGCTCAACGAGAAATTCATGATTCAAGAGTGTGAATTTAATCCCAAACAGCTGATAATTGTGGGAAAGATGAATAGAAGATGTTTTTGTTGACCGTTCTGGTCAGAAAAGTAATTATTTCCCTTTGCCGCTGCAGAATGGACAAACTTGAGTCCAACATCAGTTTGAAAAGGACAACATGCAAGTGCTCGACAGAGAAGCAAGATGGTTCCAGAGGGGAATGAAGGAGGCAGTTCACATCGCCCCCAGGAACCCCACTCTTAACCGCGACCGGGGCCGGCACAAGCTGCCATCGGTGTACTCCTCACTCATTCAGTCGCACTGTCGTGAGTTCGCTCACGGCGGTGCGCACTGAATCCAGTTCTCAACCCAGCCGTTGCGCTGAAGAAGTCGGCCGGATTGCCGACGAAAGCTACGCACACCGTGAGTGGCCTTCTTTAACTGAGTGAACTGTTTAGTCTGGTAGCCATTATAACTTGAGTTGTGTGTTTCTTGGACAGGTAGATGGTTATCATTTTGATGCCGGGTTATCTCTTGGGACAGAACCAGCTGGTGACGCTGTCCTGCCTGCCTTCTTGTGGGAGCACTGATCAAAGATCTGCCCTTTGATAAGACTCAGAGCTGGAGCTGGTGCCAATGATTTTTAACGTGATTCAGTGAAGGCACTAGCACGATAAACTTACATACAGTGTTTCCCTTCCCCCGCACCTAATTGTGGGATGATGTTACAGATGGAATGGGTGGTGTCTGCGGGTGTCTGACTGTCTGACTCTCACACAGAAATTATGGATGCATGCACGACTTTTCCAATTCACATTCACATACACATACCCACTCACCCGAACATTGACAGTCAGGCAACAGAAGAACACCTTTTTTTGTTTTATGCTGCCCGAGCCATCAGACAAACATGTATAATAAATGCAAGAACATTAATAGGTCGGTACGCTAACCATAAGGCGTACACACACAAAATATATCTATATATAACGGCTGTCTACTAGCGCTGCTGGTTCCAACGACGACGAAGGCGACGACGATGACGACGAAACGATGAAGAGAACGCAGACGACGAGGCGATGAAGATGATGAAGACAACGTCTACAGCGTCAAGTCCGACACAGGACTCGCATAACTTCACAGAGCTGTGGCTCAAAAATCACTATCACACTCACGTCGTCTCTGTCGACGACATGGCGACAGTCTCACACAGGAGCTGTGGCTCACAGACAGAAACACACAGAACACAGCGACGGCCTAGCCAACAGGTCGCTGGTTCAAAACTCGGGAGCGGCGCTCTGGCTTGGCAGCAGCGGCGTCTCCAGCCCAATGGCTCAGCAGGTAGTCGGTCCTAGGCGCAGCGGCAGGTAGGGTAGTTGTCAGCACTCAGGCCGGCCGCTCTCGACACTGACACAGGGTGGAGAAAAAGGGGGTAGACACCGCTACGGCCCTGACCCTCAGAACGTGGCAGCCAGTCTCCTTCAGTCCAGGGAACACTTCTACCTGGGGGAAATTGATTAACTACCTTGATTATCATGGCTACTATTCATTACAATCACGACTACATTCATATTCATTAGCCACATCACATTCCACTAAAACTTGGGACAAACATCAGCATATTCTTTCTTCAACACTACAACATTCTCTTTTCCGGAATCATAACACTACAACATTCCCTTTTCCGGAATCATAACACTACAACATTCCCTTTTCCAGAATCACAACACTACACAGGAAAGGATTTCAATATAAACCTTTCAGAATCTAGTTTTCCAACTGGGGAAGGAGTCCCACCTAGACCCTCTTCAATAAACAATGAATACAATTCACTGCACACAATTAATGATTACTTTTCATCAAACTATAAATGTCAGCACAAAATGTTCATTTCTTTTTTTCTTGTAACACGACAAGAATGTCCATTTCATTTCATATAATCGCCAGATTTTAAAAGTTTTTTTTTTTCCCAAAAGATTCATCTACCTCAATTATATGTAAGGGAAAGATTTCCACCCACTCTTGTTTACCAACACACAACTATTCAATATCCATATCAAGAGTGAATTAAATACTCATCCACATAAAAAAAATTAAATCCAGTATATATTAAGTCTCTGTCGCTCACTCTGGGAGCTTATTATCCATAGCATCAAAACTCTCCTGTTCTCGCAAACCACATCAAACCTTTTTTCATCATGAAGTTCATAACAAGTCACAGAATAAACAAAATCTTTTTTTTTTTTTTTTTCCTGAAGACCACTTCCTTTAACACTCACTTTCTTCTTCTATTCATGTTTTCCGACAGCATTTCGTTTTGCTACCCTATCAAGTCATAGGATAATAGAACACAACAAATACTTTTCTTTTCTAAACAAAACCTTCAGTGTGCTGAGGAAGTCCCAGTCGCTCCTAAACGGGAATACGGTTTCGGTTTGCTATCAATTAATATATGAATGATAAATACCTGACTGCTACCAAAACCAGACGGGAGTCCCTCTTTGGCTTCTGGGTAGTTGCGTTGCCGGAATCACTGCAGAGACTGCCTAACCGGTTCAGCTCACCCAGCTTTAAAGGGGCGCAGGTGAGCAGCAGTCAGGTAAACTTTTCAACTACCTTCCGGTTAGCACGGTTGCTTGAAAATTTGTGACTGGATGGGAGACGGCGTCACAGATGACAATTTTTCTTCATCTCCACCCCACGTCCAGCTGTGGAAGAATGCCACGCTGTATTACCCCACACAGTTTATATGTGAGAGTTGAGGGTCTTTGATATGTGCATACAGGGACAGGCATGAGAAGAATGTGGGATTTCTGCAGCACAAATTTCTCCAACAACTTACGGTCTACCTGTGTGATCGAATGCTTAAGGACTCGGAGCTGTTGTGTATGTACGTCATCATCTTCCGGGCACTGAAACTCGCCTTTGCCGTGCAGAAGAGCGGCTTTGGTGTGTGTGTGTGTGTGTGTGATTTAGGCCTACCCGTGGTTAGTTTCGTTTGAATGATTGTGACTGGATGGATTCAAAAAGTCTGTCATTAAAGTTACTGTTGTTTAGTTCAAACCACAGTATTATATCTTATATCGGAGTGAGCTTGGTAAATAGGTGAACGAGACAGGAATTTCGCACAAGCACTCTAGGAATAAAAATAAAGACCCTAGCACGACTACAATGTGTAACAAAACCATTTAGCTGGCGCGCTATTTTCTCTCAGCTATAGTAATGTAGACTTGACTCATGGTTGTTAAAATCTCTTGCCTGAATACAAGATTATCGATGAATTTGTCGAGAAGGTAATCTATCTTAAAATCTAGCTAAAATAATCCGCTAGAAACACTTTTCTTAGCATTTCTCTTCATTCTTTTAAAAGTATGTATCTTCGGTGATATTCATATTCCCTATAAAATGTTCAGTTTCAGTCTCATCAAGGAGGCGTCATTGCGAGCGCACAAGTCGATATACGCTACACCACATCCGCTAAGTTTTGAGACCACACTACGCATGGTTTTAAGCTGACGGATAGATGAATTAATAACTAAGATGAGAGAATTGAAGAAGAGGGTCTCGTGGCTACGACAGCAGATGTTTGACCTACGCAGTAGCCCAATGCGCTGGTTAGACCTTGAGTGCCTACCTAACGTCGGTTGTCTTTTTTTTGTTGTTGTTGTTGTTGCATGTGTATGTAGTGAATCTACACACACGTGTGCGTATGGATGTGTGGGTACAGGCCCATGAGTGTGCGCGTGCGCATGTGTATGTTGTGCGCATACGCGTGTGCGCGCTAGTGTGTATGTGTGCATGCACGTGTGTGTATGTGTGTGTGTGTGTGTGTGTGTGTGTGTGTGTGTGTGTGTGTGTGTGTGCGCGCGCGCGCGCGCGTGTGTGTGCGTGTGCAGAAGTGAGTGTGCAGAAGTGTGTGTGTGTGTGTGTGTGTGTGTGTGTGTGTGTGTGTGTGTGTGTGTGTGTAATTAGTGGGTTTGTGTGAGCATACACACGTATCTGCATATGAATGTGTACGTATATGTGTGTATAAGTGTGTGTCTTTGTATGTGGGTGTGTACACATGTGCGTGTGTGTATGCATTTGTGCGTTCATGTGTATGCCTGTATGTGCGCACTTGAGGTTGTGGACATGCACAAGGACTCATGTGCATATGAGTATGCATAGAAGCGAGCGCACGTACGCGCGCACGTTTGTGTGTGTGTGTGTGTGTGTGTGTGTGTGTGTGTGTGTGTGTGTATGTGTGTGTGTGTGTGTGTGCGTGTGCGCGCGCGCGTGCGCGTGTGTGCACGCGTGTGTGTGCATGCGCACGCACGTGTGTGTGTGTGTGTGTGTGTGTGTGTGTGTGTGTGTGTGTGTGTGTGTGTGTGTGTGAATATTCGGAAGGGTGACTTAGGATCGTGAATTCTGTGTTCTCGCTCAGCAGACTCCTACTTAGCGGTGACATTGAGACAAACCCTGGCCCCAACCATGACCGACAAGAAATTTCTTCAGAAGATAGGACGGCAGCGACTGCTTTGACGACAGAACATGAAGACATCTTTAACAGACTTATGCAGGCCATAAAACAACTTAAGCAACAAACTTCACTCATAAGAAATGATCTTGGAGAAATCAAAGAGGAACTAGGCCAAGTAAAAGGACAATGTGAAGAGATAAACAAAAGATGTGACAAACTGGAAACTGAACACAGGCAATTAAAAGAGACAGTGACTGACGTAACAACTGATATACAACACCTGTTTGCCGCGACACATAACGGAAAGGAAGACGTACATAAATTAACTGAAATGATAAAGGAGGCGAAAGAAGAGGTTGAGAAACTAAAAGCAGACACCGACAGATTAGAGTCTTTTTCTCGACGAGATGATCTGCGCTTTTTCGGGATTCCCCAAAAGCAGCCCAGTGAAACGTTTGACACATGTACCAAAGCAGTAGTCGATGTTCTAAACAATACAGATGATCATAGGCGCTGGACAGTAGATGACACTGAACGAGCACACGGACAGGCTACGCACATGAAGGTAAAACTAGACCAATGATTGTCAAATTTAGAAGGTGGAAAGACAAAATGTCCTTAACTGCGAACAGAGACACTCGGCAGCAACTTCTAGACAAAGGAGTTCGAGTGACAAACGACCTTACTAGAGCACAGGCCGTGATCGTTGCAAAAGCTATGAGGGAAGGGAAGAGAGCCTTCTTCAGAAAAGGTCGGTTGGTATTAGCCCCCAACTCCCAGAACCCCGGTCATATGCTCAGGTGGTGGAAAGAGAGGATGCATGCAGTGCTCTCACAAGTCCAACGAGTAGTCATGGGATGGCACGTGTGCAAAGTACCACAAATGTGAATAAGCAGGGTGTGTCTGTTTCAAACAAGCAGCAGATCGAGTCCCGTCTAAGCAAGACCTCGATGCAGAACGAACAGGGCGGTGTGAGCAGGTGTTCATCCCCCTCTTCACGTCACGGTACCCCCGGCTCATCCAGGATCAACGACAGCGTGATGGTGGTATCAGCTTTGGTCACGTCCCTCGCAGTAGAACAGGGAGAGAGCGACACGAGTCAGCAAAGGCCAACCGGGATTCTCAATGTCCTGTCAGTGGTGAACATCGGGATGGCGACGCACGTACACCACGCGGACGCAACCTGCCAGGCAGACAGACAGGCATGCAAACGCCTGTCGGAAACAAGTCAAGCAGGTTCACAGGTTCGAGTCGAGCAAAGGGACATGCGGTGGTGTGAACGACAGGAACCTGCGTTCAAGCGCCTCAAAAAATGAATAGGACAGGGCAGACCATCCAACTCAGTGGAAGTTCCTGTATCTTACTATATAAGTTCAACATTGTAATTAAGAATAATTACAATGTTGAGAACTTATATAGTAAGATACAGGATGCTTTTTTCATGAATTATGTAAATACATTTGATTTTGTTACTCTCACCTGAAACGTTCCTCGACTTGTCATTTGACTATAGCAATATATTCACTGATTATATGAAGTTTCCCGTACCAGCCAAAAAAACTATCAGCTCATGGAAGGAAGTCAGGAGGTGTGTTGCTGTTAATAAGGAAGAGATTTACATAACAAGGTTAAAGAAACAAAGCTCATTTGTGACAATGCTATTGCAGTAAAAATAGATAAAAGTATATTTAACACTGATAAAGATGTAGTCTTGGTTGCTTGCTATGTGGTCCCAGAAGGAGGCCCGATATACAATGATAAATTGATCAAAGATGGTGTCCTAATAATGGAAGAAGCCTTACTTCAAGAGTTTGAAAAAGAAATCGATACACTTTATTTTATGGTTATGGGAGATTTGAATGCCAGAACAGGTGACAAACAAGCTGAAAATGAAATTATGACAAAAACTAGTGTGAGCTGTATGGAGAATGTCAGTGTGGATGACGACAACTGCATACGTTGCTCTAAAAAGATTCATTTATTAACAATTTTGGTAAATCATTGTTGGATTTCTGTATCATGTTCGACTTGAGCATTTTAAATGGTTTTTGTGATGGTGATAGTGAAGGTGAATATACTTTTGTGTCTCCAAACGGATGTAGTGTGATCGATTACGTACTGGTTCACAAAGGCTTGTTGTCAAACTTTGATTTACACATTGGTGATTGCATTCATTCATGGCACTTACCAGTTGAAGCAGTATGGAGAAGTAATTGTTGTAAACTAGAGAAGAGGTATTCAGCCGAACAATGTGAAGAAAAAATTGTCTGGGCTGATGAATATGCTGGTATATTAAAAAATGAACTTGAATGTGATGAATTTCTAGACAGCATGCAGAAAGCGCGTCAGTTATTACAAATTAACGTGAATGAGAGTCTAGATAAATTTGTCAGTGCTTTGTGCGGAGCCGCAGCTTGTATGGTTCGAGTTATTTGTAGAGGCAGCAGAACATACAATGACTGGTTTGATAATGAGTGCGAACGAACGAAACAGGAAGTTAAAAAGGTTATAAAAAGATTTCAGAGATGCAAAACAGCCAGGGATAAAAGTAAGAAAAGAGAAGAAACGCTGTATCACGTAAAGAGTATGTTACGCTAAGGAAAACAAAGGAACTGGAGTTTAAAGAAAGTAGGTTAAAGAAACTAAAAAATTCAGTCAATGATTCTAAAATGTTCTGGTCAGTGATAAGATCTATAAATAAAAAGTGTTTTGTGTATAACGAAATCTCAGTTCAACAGTGGCATGACCATTTTGGGGGCGTTTTTCATAGTTTTTGATAATAAAAGTAAGGAAGAAGAGACTGGTATGGTAGAAGAAAATGAAATTGAGCCATTATTTAATCAACTATTTTTCCAGTGAAGAAGTCGTTGCTGGTATTAAACATTTAAAATTAGGAAAGAGTGCAGGACCAGATAGAATCATAGCAGAAATGTTGAAGAATGCAAACACAACTGTAATCAAAGTTCTTGTTCATTTATTCACCCAACTTTTTGATAATGGGTATCTTTCCATCAGAATGGGCTAAATCTATAATTGTACCAATTTACAAAAACAAAGGAGACGTGAACAACAATCCCGACAACTATCGTGGAGTATCACTTACCAGCGTTTTTAAGTAAAATCTACACTTACATACTAAATGCAAGATTAACTGAATGGGCTGAAACTGAAGAAAAATAGTGAAGAACAAGCAGGTTTTAGAACCAGTTACAGCACCATAGACCATATATTTACACTATATTCTTTGATTCAGAAACATCTACTCTGCAAATCGAAGCTCTACATTGCATTTGTAGATTTCAAGAAGGCCTTTGACTCGGTAAATCGGAATGCTCTGTGGAATGTACTCCGTAAAAAGTGGTGTTAATAGTAAATTGTACATGGCTATTAGAGGGGTCTTTCAACTCAGTGCTTGCATGTGTGCGTGTGAAGAGTGAGTATTCAGATTTCATTTTGATTGTCCAAATGGAGTAAAAACAAGGATGCTTGTTGAGTCCACAGTTGTTTTCTTTTTTCATAAACGAACTGGCGGTGGAATTGTCCCGCAAAGGAAGACATGGTATCCAGATGATATACTGGAGCAGTTGAATTAGTTTTACTACTGTATGCTGATGATGTTGTTCTTCTGTCCGGAACAGTTGTAGGTTTGCAAAACCAACTAAATGTATTGAAAGAAGAAGCAGACCGCTTAGGTTTATCAGTTAACTTGGATAAGACGAATATAGTGGTCTTTAGAATGGGTGGCCACCTATCAGTGTATGAAAAATGGTCTTATGGAAATGCAGATGTTCAAGTAGTTAATTCATATAAATATCTTGGAATGATATTTTCACAAAATTAACTTTCCGTTACGCATGGGAAGAATCTCTGATGAAAGGGAAAAAGGTACTATTGAAATTCTGAAATCCCTGAGAAAACTGAATTGTACAGACTGTGGTATATTTTGGAAAATGTTTGATACACAGATAAAACCTCTTCTTACTTATGCAGCTGAAATTGGGGGGCTTACATGAAAATTCGCAGATGGAAAAAGTACATACGTATGCTATGAAGCGTTTCCTTCAAGTACCTATTCATTCATCCAACACCGTTTTATATGGAGAAATGGGCAGATACCCTTTGTATATAAGTACATTTGTGAAATGTATAAGTACTGGTTGAAGATCTTGAAGCTACCCCAGTCCCCCGTTTCGAGCAGGCAAGCCTATGATATGATGCTTTTAGAAATGGAAAAAGGTAAAGAAAAACTGGGCTTATAAAGTAAAGAAAGTCCTTTCAGAACAGGGTTTTGAATAGTGTGGATGACCCAGGAAGTAGGAAATGAGCAACAGTTCATTGCGGAATTTAAAGACAGGCTTATTTGTTCTTTTTTAAACAGAATTGGCACTCAGATATGGAAAGTAAAGAAAAATATCGCTGGTTTTTCTCATTTAAGAATGTGTTTTCATTCTGAAAAGTTTCTCAATGTCATAACAGATAGATGGCACAGAATAAATTACGCAGATTTTAGGTTGAGAACTTTAGGTTTTAATGCGAACAAAAGATGGTTTGAATGTGAAACATCCACAGAATCTCCTTGTCCTGCATGTAGACATATTATTGATGACGAAGAACACTTTCTGTTCCACTGTACTGCTTATAATGAAGTGCGGACAAATTGTTCATTTTTCCAGTTAGATATAGCGAAAAGACAAAATGTCGCTGGCGTGTTATCATCAGATGATGAACTTGTAATTAAATCAGTTGCGAAATTCATCGCGGAAAACATTGAAATTTACAGATGAAGGATAGTGAAATTTAAGATAATACATTATAAGAGATATCTGAATGAATATTATTATCATCATCGCATGAGATCAGTAAAATACAATGTCATCATTTTATTGAGTGGATGGTCGAGTCAGTCTTAAGTTTTTTTTTTTTTTGTTGAAGAGATCAGTAAAATACAATGTCATCATTTGATTGAGTGGATGATCGAGTCAGTCTTAAGGTTTTTGTTGTTGTTGTTGTTGTTGTTGTTGTTGTTGTTGTTGTTGTTTGTTTTAAAACTTACTACTGCATTACTTCTGTGTATGAGGTGAGGACATAACGAAATGTTACGGATTTTTGTTGTTTTTATTGTTAACTTTGGATTTGATACACACTAGGAAAGAAAGCGTACTATTTGTTTGCAGGAAAGGAAGAGGGAAATGTTTTTGTTCTGTTACCTCTCTCCCCTTGTCAAAAGACCTCTTTGGTAATGACAATAAAATATCATCTTTCTCCCTGTCTCCTGCTTTTTCTCTCTCTTCTTCTCTCTCTCTTCCCTCCCCCCTCTCTCTATCCCCCATCTCTCTATCTCCCTTCATCTTTACCTCTCTCTCTCTCTCTCTCTCTCTCTCTCTCTCTCTCTCTCTCTCTCTCTCTCTCTCTCTCTCTCTCTAGGGAGCATGTTTACGAACTTCGTGTCCCGGATGCAATCATTAATGAAAAGTTTGAATGACAATCACATAGTGACCAAATATTCAGAAACAATTTGATTTTTTTATGGCATAAACTTTCATACACGCTTCCATTTACTTGCCTATTCACTCCGCAGGGGAAGTGTGTGTGTGTGTGTGTGTGGGGGGGGGGGGGGGGGGGGGGGGGGGGGGGGGAGTGGAGTGGGAGGAAGGTGGGGGGCTCTGGACCATGTCCTGAACCTCTCACCAACGAGGTGTTTTTGGAAACCCCCTGCACACACACACACACACACACACACACACACACACACACACACACACACACACACACACACACACGCGCGCGCGCGCGCGCACACACACACACACACGCACGCACGCACGCACGCACACACACACACACACACACACACACACACACACACACACACACACACACGCACACACACCTCAAAGTTCAGGTGCCGTGTAATTTGTTTATAAGTTTGCTCGTCTTGAACAGTTAGATGATGTTCGAGGGTGAAGTGAT
>JADBJO010011736.1:30000-40000 GCA_016801955.1 Conus betulinus | reverse complement strand
GTTTGTTTGGAACCCGGTAAAAATTAATGAATATTATCAAGCATTTATGTCATATATAATTACAGACATTTTTAATCAGGCTACAGAATTGATCGATAATGATGTAAACTCAGCGTTGAGTAAATCACTTGAAGGCCTGGCTCTCGCTGGGCAGTGCATGAAGAAACAAATAATATTAAGAAAAACACACAACAGTACCTGGTTTGATACCGAATGCAGGAAAATGAAATCAGAGTTACAACGCTCTCTGAGAAAATTTACTAACTGTAGTAGTAATAAAAAACAAGCAGAAGAACTCAGGCACATATACATTGATAAGCGAAGGGATTATAGATGGCTTTTAAATGAGAAAAAAGCCGAAGATAAAACGCGTACGCTAGATTCACAAGAGGCAAATAAAAACGCTCCCAAGACATTTAGAGAACTGTAAAATCAAGAGAAAAATACCAGACACTTCTATCACAATAGACGAATAGTATTATCACTTCTATAAGGTTTTCAATAATATTTTTATCCAAGATGAAATATTACAGAGAGACAACGTTCATGAAGATGTGTGTTTCGAGAGTCCGTGGTTTGCTAATAATAAAAGTATAGAGAACACCACATTAGACTCAGAATAACAGTATCAAAGGTTAAAGACGCAATCAGAGCTTTAAAGGATGGAAAAGCGGCCAGACCAGATGGTTTAGTGGCGAGGTCTATAAACACGCTCCTCTTTAATTATTTCATTCATCACCAAACTTTTCAATAAATGTATGATTCTGGGACCTTTCCACTGATCTGGTCTGAATTAGCTATACACCTGATACACAGAAAAGGCGATATTAATTCGACAGACGACTATAGATGTATTTCATTGCTAAACATATTCGGCAAACTGTATACTTCATGAATAAACGCTTGACATAATGGGTGAAAGAAAATAATACATTAAACGATTCACAAGACGGTTTCAGAAAGAGCTATAGTACAGCTGATCAGATATTTACTTTAATAAGTCTGGTGCAAAAACAGTTATCCTCTGGAAAGAAACTTTATGCTGCGTTTATTGATTTTAAAAAAAGCCTTTGACTTTATAAATCGAAATCATTTGTGGTTAATTCTTCGTAAAAAATGGTATTCATGGCAAAATGTATCGAGCTATTAGGAGTATATATCAAGTTGAGAAGCTAGAGTCCGAGCAAATAATGATCTTACTGAAGCTTTTATGTGCCCCCGTGGGTTAAAACAGGGGGGGCAACTGCAGCCTTATTCTTTTTTTCTCTGTTCATTAATGAGCTTGCTAATGACATTGTGACATATGGTAAATACGGAATACGCTTATCACCTGACATTACAGATTCTAATCAAATTATTTGGTGATGACGTCGTTCTTCTTCTTTCCCACACCATAGTGGGTCTTCAGCACCAGCTGAACATATTAAGTAGCACTGTTAACAGACTCCAAGTAACTGTCAATGAAGAAAAGTCTAAAATAGTAATATTTAGAAAAGGGGGCCATATCACTTGTCGAGAAAAATATGGTTCTATAAAGGTGTCCAGTTAGAAATTGTATATGAATATAAATATCTCGGAGTTATAGTATCTACAGGCTTATCGTTTTTATACTCACTGGAGGATATGACTCTGAAAGCGGAGAGGTGTGTTTTTTAGTGTTTTGAAATTTCTATTGTCACTTGGAGAAAATAACCCCAAACTTTTCTTTCAAATTTTTGATTGCCAAATTCGATCGATCTTAACATATGGATCTGAGGTATGAGGTCTGACAGCAGATCATACAGTTATTAAAAGAGTTCATCTGCTAGCCATTAAACGTCTGTTGAATGTGAGTATAAAAACACCAAGTGCACTTGTGTACTGTGATTCTGGGTGATACCCACTTATATTCAGACATTTATAAATTGTATCAAGTATTGGTTAAAGTTACCCGTATGGAAGAAAGCCGTATTCCAAAGAAATCTTACAAAATGCTCTGTGCTCTGTTTTGCAGTGGTAAGAAGAACTGGGTAGCCAACGTGTGCTTTACTTTGTTTAGATACGGCTTTGGTTTCGTTTGGGAGAACCAAGGAGTTCAAAATGTTAAATCTTTTGTGTGGACCTTCAAGCAAAGACTATTTGATTGCCATTTACAGGACATTGATTCTAAAATTATGGCAAAGAAAGATTCAAATTCTATCCTTCGTTCAGGCAATAATGTGTTATCCCGACATATCTATTCATTGTTAAAAACCATGCTCTCAGAAAACATTTGTCAAGAGTCAAACTCGGTGTCTCACAGCTGAAACCCCATTGATATAGATATTCTAAAAGGAAAGAAAATACTAGAAGTCCACTTTGCCCTAATTCTGAAGAATCAGAACTACATTTATATTGGTTTGTACTCACTATAAAGCTATCCGAGAAATGTGTATCCCACCCAAATATTGTTCCTACCGAAATGCGTTCAAATTAAGCCTATTGCTTTCTGATACAAAGAATGTGTATGCCCCTTTGCCTTGTATCTGTCAAAAGCATTTACTTTCAGAAATCAATGTTATATGATGTTTTAATGATCAATTTTTGCATACTTATGAACATGCTACTTTTCATCATCCTCCCTCCAACCCCCCACCCACCCACCCCCCCCCCCCCCCCCCCTCGACCTCTCCTAACCCATCCCCTTCTTTTTGCGGTTAAAAAAACGGTATCGACTATTTTTACTTATCTTATGTACGATATTATGATATGACTTCCTTTTGTTACCCCCCCCCCCCTCCCTCTTGATAGGGGCAGAAGGCCTAACTCAATAAAATTTTGTCTTTGTCTTTGTCTTTGTCCACCCACCCATCCGCCTGTCTGTCTCTCTGTCTGATTTACCATCTACTTCATCTCTATCTGTATATTTGTGTCTCTGTCTCTGTCACTCTTTCTTTGTGTCCCTCTCTCGCTCTATCCTTTTTTCTCTGTGTGTCTGTCTGTCTGTCTGTCTCTCTATGTTTTCCTCTCTCTGTCTCTGTCACTCTCTCTCACTCTCTCACTCCCGTCCATCCCCCCCCCCTCTCTCTCTCTCTTCCATCCACTCCCTCCCTCTCTCTCTTTCTTTTACATCTGTCTGTCTGTAGAATGAGAATATATACACCGTAAGTCTATGGGCCAATTTACGCACATTGAGCATATTAAACTGAAGATGAATGTGAAAGAACATAATGGGTTGGGACGTCTCTCTCTTTCTCTCTGTCTGTCTGTCTGTCTGTCTGTCTCTCTCTCTGTGTTATTGTTATTATCATTATGAATATTCATATAGCGCCTATTCTCGGCTAGAGACCAAGCTCTAAGCGTTTTACAATCCACACTCGTGTACACCACGGGCTGTCTACCTGGGTAGTGCCGACTGAAGAGCTGCCAGCTGGTGCTTCATTCAGTCGTTTCCCGTGTCATCCAGTCAATATCGTTCAATATCGTTCACTCAATTTCCTTACTTCCTTCATTCTTTCCATTTCTCATGCAGGGTGCATGCTATGTGTAACGTGTCATACATACCATCTCTGTCTGTCTGTCTGTCTGTCTGTTTCTCTCTCTCGTTGTCTTTTTTCTGTATCTCTCTGTTTATCTATTCATCCCCATCTCTCTGTCTGTCTGTGCTGCTCCCCCCCCCCCTCTCTCTCTCTCCCTCTGTCTATCTTTCTATCTATCTATCTATCTGTCTATCTATCTATTCATCTCTCTATCTGTCTGTCTATCTATCTATCGATCTGTCTATGTATATATCTATCTTGTGAATTATAGCGCGCACATGTCGGAGGTTTTGAAGTTTCCGTCATGGCATGCCTTTCTCTCTGCATGTCAAAGGGCCTAGTTTGGTTATAACAAATTTAAAATCAAAACTTTCAGAGGAAGAGACATCTTGGAAAAGCAGAGAGAGAGAGAGAGAGAGAGAGAGAGAGAGAGAGAGAGAGAGAGAGAGAGAGAGAGAGAGAGAGGCGTTATGTGATTTATATAGACATGCTTCACCACAAAATGTACTTTCAGATTCATTTTAGTATAGTCTATTAAAAGTGCGTTGACTGGCCTATAGACTTACGCTGCAAATATTCTCACTCCACATTCTTTCACCGTTTGTGTGTCTGTGCATGCGCATACGTGTGGACGGGTGTGTTAGTGTGTAAGCCACATAATTATGTCTGTGTGTGTATTTGTGCTTCCTTCTAACAGCCTGTTGTGCCTATTTATCTGTCTGTCTGCCTGAGGGTAGCATAACTTTCAGTTGCGCGTTCACTCAGTTTCGTCAGGCTTCGAAATGATGGCATTCATTGTTTTGTTGTTTTTTTGGGTGTGTGTGTCAAAATCTGTTCGGGTCTTGTTTCATTGATTACTTTTGTTTGTTGCCGTTGTTCATATTTATCATTTATCCTTCCTGTCTGTCCATGTGGTTTTCAGGTGGCCCTCTGCACATTCGGCTGTATAACGTGTACAAATGCAGACACTTCTTCAAGTAAGTGACAGCTACTGAAACTCTAATGAAAGAAAGAAAGAAAGAAAGGAAAGGAAAAGGAAAAAAAGGAAAAAGAGAAAGAAAAAAAAAAGGAAAAGAAAAAAAAAAAAAAAAAAGGAAAAAAAAAAAAAGGAAAGGAAGGAAGCAAAGGGAGAGGGAAAGAGAAAGAAAGAAAGAAAGAAAGGAAAGGAAGGAAGGAAGGAAAAGGAGAGAAAGAAAGAAAGAAAGAGAAAAGAAAAACGAAAACGGGTATAAATAAACAAATAGTGGCTCAACGGATGAACGTTAAAAAATAACTGACGTTATACATTGAAGAAAGAGTGGGTTAATTATTTTCATCATCGTATTGTTAACAATACTGTCGTCAACCGGATAATAATCATTTGTGAGATAACTGGTTAGAAGCGGCAGTGACAGAGGCAACAGAAGCAACAGCAGCAGTAGTAGCAGCAGCGGCGGCAGCAGCAGAGGCTGCAAGCAGAAGTAGTAGTAGTAGTGTTGATGGTGGTAGTAAAAGTGGTAGTAGTGGGAGTAGTAGTAGTAGTAGCAGCAGCAGCAGCAGCAGCAGCAGCAGTAGTAGTTGTAGTGGTGGTGGTGGTGGTGATGGTAGTGGTGGTAGTGGTGGTGGTGGTGTAGTAACAGTGGAGGTGGTGGTCTTAGTAGTAGTGGTGGTGGTGGTGGTAGTAGTAGTAGTAGTAGTAGTAGTAGTAGTAGTAGTAGTAGTAGTAGATGATGAAATATACCCGCCTTGGCAGAATGATTGGCGTTACAGACTCCCGGCTGGGAGGTTGTGGTTCGATTCCGACCGAGGCCATTTATATGTGGGATTTTTGCTCTCCAGACCGGCTCCAAAGCAAAGTTGAGTTTGCCATGGGCTCTAGTGGGAAGTCTTGGATCACATAGTCGAATTTCATCCACTTAATATATGCATATCTGAAAGTGTTGCGCGAAGTTCCTGACCGGCACTGCAGGTGTCAGTACCTCTCGGGCCTGGTTGACACCGGGATACATTGTGAAAGTAAGCGTAGAGTGCAGCCCTGTCATGCAGTCTCAGACCCTGCATGAAACTCCGTGGCATCCTCCTCATCCTTCTCGTCGGTCACCATAAGAAATGTCTCAAATTCTATGACTCTTCATGACCTGCCCACCTGGTGACCTCAGTTGGTATAACCTCTCTAAATCTAAGCCCTTGGTTTGGTTCCGTCGGGATTCAGGTTCTGTCAGCGTCACCGGTAACGTTTAATTCATCGGGATTGTCGAAGGAAGGGCGCGGTGGCGCCTCCTGGAAGGAGAACACACTCACGCTGGCTCCGTGACTAAGCAATTCTTGTCGTCAGTAGGAGACTGGTGGTGCCTTACATGTGTTGTATCAGATCAAACAGTGCCAGAGTGACTCGGCAACAGGGACCTGTCTCGTTTGGTGCGTTGCCTCAGGACGACTTGACTTGACACTGACTGCTTCCTACGGATTGCCGGTGCCAGGGCTGTGGCTGTGGACGGGGGACCGGAATGAGCGGCATGGGTGAAATGCCACCAGTGTGGCACAGAAGATGCGGCAGCAAAAAGTTGGAAAAGGGACAGGAAAAAAGAAAGAAAGAGAAAGGAAGAAGAAGACGACGACGACAGAGAAGTTCAAAACAAGATGAAAAACAGCGAAAAGATATAACAAAAAAAAAAAAAAACGGAGGAGGAGGAGGAGGAGCACACAATAACAACATCAACAATTATCACAACAATGGCAACTTGACAACCTCAAATATTTCTTTGAGCGGTGGTATTTGTACCCATACCAACCTGCAACAGAAATATGAAAATAACTAATGATTGCTGTGGTTATATATATTTACATTCTCTCTCTCTCTCTCTCTCTCTCTCTCTCTCTCTCTCTCTCTCTCTCTCTCTCTATCTATATATATATATATATATATATATATATATATATATATATATATTCAATTATAAAACAAAACTTGCTCTTATGTCTTAGAGTGAAGAAATAGGGGGAGATAAGCATTCATATCTGCATTGGCAGTTAATTCTGCCTAACTAACAGTATGTGCTTGAGAGGGTGAGTTGGGAATGATAAATGCTTTTCAAATGAGTCTTCAACAAGCTTATAGTCTCCAAGGAGGAGACACTCTCCAATGGGGAGGAAACTCACTAACATATAACTCCTGGTCAGGTACATATAACTCCTGGTCAGGTACCGGTATTTCGAAACCTGATTGTTTTTTCCCTCAGTGACCGCGGGAAGTGGTAACTAAACTCCTCTGCCTTTTCGGTTTTAGGAAGAATGCTATCCCAGAAAAAGGTGATGTGTGCAATACCATAGTATGTTTGTTGAGTTTAAAAAAAAAAACAACAAACAAACAAACAAACAACAAAGGTGCCACCTAAGAAGCAAAACAAAATCATGAAAGAGCAAAACAAGCTACATTTTCTAGTGAAAAGTAGAAAATATAAAAAGATAACCTCTTAGGACACAAGTGCTGAGGGCCAGTTCCTGGAACGAATCCGCAAGGGACTAAATTGTAATTGTCTAATGAATTCCAAAAATAAGTAACTGAGCACCATTCCAGCAACTTACAGAGCAGCTTGGTGTTGCAAAGACTGCAAGAAATATTCAATTATAAAACAAAAACTTGCTCTTATGTCTTAGAGTGAAGAGATAGGCGGAGATAAGCATTCATATCTGCAGTGGCAGTTAATTCTGCCTAACTAACAGTATGTGCTTGAGAGGGTGAGTGGGGAATAATACATGTTTCTCAAATGAGTCTTCAGCAAGCTTATAGTCTCCAAGGAGGAGACACTCTCCAATGGGGAGGAAACTTACTAACATATAACTCCTGGTCAGATACCAGTATTTCGAAACCTGATTGTTTCTCCTCAGTGCCACTGCAGACGTGAATGCTTATCTCCACCTATTTCTTCACTTTAAGACATAAGAGCAAGTTTTGTTTTATAATTGAATATTTTCTTGTAGTTTTGCAACACCAAGCTGCTCTGTAAGTTGCTGGAATGGTGCTCGGTTACTTATCCTTGGAATTTATTAGTCAATTATATATATATATATATATATATATATATATATATATATATATATATATATATATTCTATATTAAATATCATTCTTCTTAAAACCGAAAAGGCAGAGGAGTCAAATTACCACTTTCCGCGGTCACTGAGGAGAAAAACAATCAGGTTTCGAAATACCGGAATCTGACCAGGAGTTATATGTTAGTGAGCTTTCTCCCCATTGGAGATGCTCTCCCCCGCTTTGGAGACTATAAGCTTGCTGAAGGTTCATTTTGAGAAGCATTTATTTATTCCCCATTCACCCACTCAAGCACATACTGTCAGTCAGGCAGAATCATCTACCACTGCAGATATGAAGGCTTATCACCCCCCCTATTTCTATATAATCTGAGACATAAGAGCAAGCTTTGTTTATAATTCAATATTTCTTGCAATCATTGCAACACCTAGCTGCTCTGTAAGTTGCTGGAATGGTGATCGGTACTTATGCTTGGATTCATTGTTTCATTATATATATATATATATATATATACATACATATATATATATATATACATACATACATACATACATACATACATACATACATACATACATACATACATAGCTACAATCTGAGACATAAGAGCAAGCTTTGTTTATAATTACATACATACATACATACATACATACATACATATATATATATATATATATATATATATATATATATATATATATATATACATATATAAATTAAAGGTAAACCCTGGAACACGCTGGACACCGCTCAATGATGTGTGGGTGCACTGCTGATCCAGAAACTGGCCAGTCAACAAGTAAAAAAATAAAAGCAGGCACACCAGCCACACACTCTTCATGTCTTTTTTAAATACATATATATATAAAGAGAGAGAGAGAGAGAGAGAGAGAGAGAGAGAGAGAGAGAGAGAGAGAGAGACAGACAGACAGACAGACAGACAGACAGACAGACAGACAGACAGATACACACACACACATACGTACATACGCACGCACGCACACACGCACACGCACGCACACACGCATGCACACACATACATACACACAAAATCGCGCTCGCGCACACACGCACGCATGCACGCATGCACACTCATACATACATACACAAAAACACGCGAGCGTGCGCACGCACGCACGCACGCACGCACGCAAACACACACACACACGCGCGTGCGCGCGCACACACATATACAAGGAGAGAGAGAGAGAGAGAGAGAGAGAGAGAGAGAGAGAGAGAGAGAGAGAGAGAGAGAGAGAGAGAGAGAGACGTACACATACACGAACAGACACAGACAGACGTAGAAGGACAGACAGACAGACAGACAGACTGGCGGACAAACAGACAGAGACAGTTGGACAAGCAGGCACGTAATGCAAAGTGTTATTTATACCACTCATACTGAAAGGCCGCGTGATAGTCGGTTGAAAACAGAAGAGGAAGGTCCATCAGTGATCTCTATTGATCTTACCATGGACTGTAGGAATACACCGATCGCCTGTTGGTCCCTTTGTTTCCTGTGTCCACCACTCTAAGGGGTCCGTGTTGGCCTTAAGTGACGCGTTGAATTCGGACGTGCTATGACAGATAGTGTCAACCGTATTGTATTGTAGTGTTGTAGTAGAGTGCATTGTTTTTGCATCATCGCATCAAATTATACGGCAATGCGTTGTGTCGCTATGCCTTCTATATCTGTGAGCTGTGGAAGGTTAGAGTCTAGAACACAGCTTTATGGAAGGAAGGGCCCTTCTGTTGCTCTCTCTCTCTCTCTCTCTCTCTCTCTCTCTCTCTCTCTCTCTCTCTCTCTCTCTCTGTTTCTGTCTCTGTCTCTGTCTTTCTCTCTCTCCAGTCTCTCTCTCTCATCTCTCTCATTCTCTCTCTTTCCCATCTCTCTCTCTCTCTCTCTCTCTCTCTCTCTCTCTCTCTCTCTCTCTCTCTCTCTCCATCTCTCTCTCGCGGTCTGTCTGTCTGTCTGTCTCTCTCTCCCATGTCACTCTCTCTCTCGCTCTCTCTCTCCGTGTCTCTGTCTCTGTCTGTCTGTCTGTCTGTCTGTCTGTCTGTCTGTCTGTCTCTGTCTCTCTCTCTAAATCTCTCTCTCTCCATCTCTCTCCCATTCTCTCTCTCCCATCTGTCTGTCCCATCTCTCTCTCCCATCTCTCTCTCTCCCATCTCTCTCTCACTGTCCATCTCTCTCTCTCTCTCTCTCTCTCTCTCTCTCTCTCTCTCTCTCTCTCTCTCTCTCTCTCTCTCTCTCTTCTTCTTCTTCCGCAGTCTGTTCCTTCCCTGAAGTGAATCAGGTACTCATATCACTGTAGGATGGACAGACAGGGGATTGTCAATATGTAACTATCCAAACTATTCATCATCACCATCATCACCATCATCACCATCATCATCATCATCATCATCATCATCATCATCATCACCAACATAATCATTCTGTAACTATCCAATCTCTTCATCATCATCA
>JADBJO010011736.1:12500-25000 GCA_016801955.1 Conus betulinus | reverse complement strand
TTGTGTCAACAACAATATATCAGAGAAGCTACCTATCCAACATGGCGTACCCCAGGGTTCTGTGTTAGGACCATTGCTGTTCTCCATCTTTACATTGAGGATTCATGTGAACTCTTTTGTGATAATGCCACTGTCCATACAAGTAGCTCCAGCTTGAAGCTGTTTTCATTTCATTACAGAAAAATGCGGATATCTTAAGTAATTGGTGCAATGTAAATCACATGTCACCGAATCCTAAAAAAAAAAAGAAAAAAAACTAATGCTGATAATAACAATGTAAAGAAGACAAAACATAACCACGCAGCCTCCAACTGTTTTTTTTTTTTTAATCAATAATCAGGAAATTGAAGTGGTGGGTAGCCATCGAGTTCTAGGCGTATGTGTTGATAATAATCTTTCTTGGTCTTATTACCTTCGCAGTTTATGTAAATCAATATCCAGACAAACATGTCAGATGTGCAGGATTAAGCATTTCTTAAATCTTCATGCCTGGAAATTGTTCCTACACGCATGTTCTCTCTTCAATCAATTATTGTTCAACACTATTTGATTCTGCTAGTGCTAAGCGCCATGAAACCTCTTACGAGTGCCATCAAAACAGCGCTCAAAGCAGTCCCATTAAATCGTCTAGTCTTAGTGAAGGGGATTTATACTAAAGCGGGGGTTCTTCCGTCAAAAGAAATGTTTGCTGTCAACAAATGTTTGCTAATGCAGAAAGTTGCGTTGGGTTTAGCACCACAAACTCTTCAGTCTAAATTTAGCATAAACCCGAGGGATTCAACCAAATTCCAGGTTCCCACACCTAGAATAGATCTCTTTAAATCAAGCTTATCTTACTCTGGTAGTGTGGTTTGGAATTCACTTCCACTACATTTCCGATGCACTCAAAATACAAAATCCTTCACGGAAAAAAAACTAATTACACATTTCACAGCAGACCATTGCTGTTAGGGACAAAGTACATATACCAGGGCACACCCCTCTGTTTTGCTGCATATTAAACCGATACGCCGCTTCCTTTCCACTGATGTTTTTAAAACCAGATAATGATAATTGAGATATATGGTTACCATTGGCTTTATTAATGATTGTGATTATATTATAATGAATGAAGATTGTTGTCACTGGTTTATTGGTGTATTGTTACTAATTGATTGATGTCCTAATACTTTTGATCTCTTGGAGCACTGTAACTACTTGGTGATAAATGTGTGTCCTGATTACTGTTGATGTATTGATGTATTGCTTTTATTCAAATTTCTTAGTAGTGTTTAGCGTGTATATTTTGGATAGAAAAATTGAATTATAATCTCTCTCTCTCTCTCTCTCTCTCTCTCTCTCTCTCTCTCTCTCTCTCTCTCTCTCTCTCTTCATTAATTATGGCTGTGTATCGGTGGATTGTCACTTACTTAAAAAAATCATAGTCTTGGGTAGTGTATGAATGATCAAGAAAAAAAAATATGGGGAAGGGGAAAGGTAGATTATAATGGCATCTCTCTCTCTCTCTTTCTCTCTCTCTCCTCTCTCTCTCTCTCTCTCTCTCTCTGTCTGTCTGTCTGTCTGTCTGTCTGTCTGTCTCTCTCTCTCTCTCTCTCTCTCTCTCTCTCACACACACACACACACACACACACACACACACACACACACACACACACACACACACACACACACACACACACACACACAAACACTCACACACGCGCGCGCACATGCACACGCTCATGCACACGCACACGCACTCATAAACACATCATGATAAATCAGTGTTATGATTATTGGTGCAAAGAATTCATTGTCGCTTACTGATAACTGATTGTAGTACTAATCGTTCTCTTCTTGCCTTGTAACCACATCATGTAAATGTAAATAAATGTAAAAGAAAGAAAAAAAAAATGTTGATTTTATTGATGCATTGTGGTTGTCTAATCATCATCCTTAACAGTTTGTTGTATGTTAATATTTTACGAAAGGAATGTAACTCTCTCTCTCTCTCTCCTCTCTCTCTCTCTCTCTCTCTCTCTCTCTCTCTCTCTCTCTCCTCCCCTTCGATAGGAGGATCGCTTATTCTATATCTGTGTGTGCTAATTTTTTTTCTTCTTTGCAATCAATTCTTTATTCTTGTTTGTTGTTTCAATCAATCTTTTTGTTTTTAACTCCTTTAAAGTCATCTACGCCTTAAATGTTAATGGATTAACTTTTTAATGTTGTGAAGATATGTGTGTTTGTTAAAAGTTTTGTAAGTCTTTGTCGCTAGTCATACTTAGTCCTACTTAGTCCTACTTAGTTTAGGGGGCAAGGGCCGGATGAAAAAAAAGCACGCATTTGCTTATCTGTTACCCTTGGAAATAAAGATCATCATCATCATCATCATCATCTTCATCATTATATATATATATATATATATAAATATATATATAATATAATAAATAAATAAATAAATAAAATGAAGAGATGATAATGATGATGATGATCTTGGCATCGGTCGAAGAACTTTTTTTTTTTCAGTCTTAATCTCTGTACCTTTACGTGTGCATATATATATATATATATATATATATATATATATATATATATATATATATATATATATATATATATATATATATATACCAAGAAAAGAAACTCATCCCATGAGGACTTGCAGTAAACTTCAACTTGGCCTTTGAAGCTAATGAATTTGACTTGTGTCGCAGTATTGAAGATACTTTGAACAACACCAGCTCCAGGATTTTGGATAACATTATAATCAGGTACTCTGCACCATGGAGTATAGAGAACAGTGTTTCGATACAACTAGAAATAAATTGAAAAGATTATTGGAAAAAAAAAACAGGACATATGAATTAGTCGGAAAGGTTAGAAAAGAGACTTCAACTCAATTAAACTTTGAAACAAGAAAACATGAAAGAAAACTTAAGAATTTAGAAAAGACAAAAACATGAAAATGTGACACAGGCCAGACGAGAGAAAAAAAGGTAGACAACTCAAGTTAGGATCCCGAAAAATGACTTCGGCAACATATATTAGATATAATCCGGAAGATGTCCGAGTGAAAACAGTAAGACAGCATAGAAAGAATAGGAAGAGGGGAGGAAAGAATAACAAGATTGAACAAAATAAATATACTCCAACTGAAGAAGACTTGAAAGTTTATGATCCTGTAGTATTAGCAAGAAATGTGAATCTTACAACAGATCAAATGTCGATATGTAGACTACCTGACTGTTTTGCCCCGACACCTAAAGAACCCCTTGACGTCAGTGATCAAGTGATTGGAACTCACGCCTGGGCTGAGAGACTTCGGTGGCACAGGTATTTTCAACTTCAAGACGACGACGATAACTGCCAGATTCGGGACACACTTCGTCAAACAACCATGGTACAGGTCTACAACCAGACCAGCCCCAAGGACAGACCCAGCACTGGAAGCTTTTAGCCAGGCATTTACCAATGACTTTTTAGCTATAGAAAATAGAAGGAAAATAAGGGACAATCTTACAAAAGGTCAAAGAAAAGCGCAGTCACAACTAAGAGCCTTTCCGTTAACTCATAGAGCAGCATGTCGCTATGCAGATAAGTCGGGTGTAACAGTTATTACTGCTCTAGAGGAAGACGATAAAACAATTGTTAGTGAACTTAACAATGGTGATTTTTATGACATACTACCCGTAAACCCCATCCCTCAAATTAAAGATAAAATAAGAGCACGGTCCAATAAATGGTCATGCAGAGGGAATATTAATGAAGATGTTAAACACTGTGTAAATGATAAAAAAAAAAAAAAAACCCCAGGGAAATGCAAACCTTTATAATGAAAACGCATAAAAAGAAACCTTACCCTACACGATTGTTACTTTCAGGGTGTGGGACTCCTGTGGAAAATCTCTCTAAAGTTTATTCAAGCGACAATTAGTCATTTAAATGACAAATTGATGTACCAATTAAAAGATACAAAAGCTTTCCTAAAAAGAAATACAACGGATCAATGATAAAACAGCCCCACTCCCTCTTCAGTCTACACTTGTTGTATGTGATGTACTGGCCTTATTCCCTAATGTAATAAATGACATAGGACTACCAGCAATTGATAAAATGTTAAAACTATACCCTTCTCCTATTGGTATTACCTCAAACAGATGTCTGTTGGAAGCCTTGGATATCTGTCTGACAGAAAATGTGTATGAGTTTCCTGATGGCAACAAAATCCAAGTATTTGCACGCCCTAAACCATGGTACTGCCATGGGACCTGCGCACTCATGTACTTATGTTGATGTTTATATTGGAGAGCTTGATAAAAGATTAGAAGAAAAACATCACCAGTACCAATGATTTCTCCCCTGTTACCCCAAGAAGTAATAAACAATTCAGATATCTAGACTGGAGCAGTGAGTGAACAGACGGTATTAAAAGACAGTAACACTACAGGTGACAACCAGCAATACGGCCGGCACAGAGAGGGTCACGGTGGAGGCGCTGGCCATCAGAGACCTGGACGGCGTGGAAGCCGTCATTCCTCCAGTCGTTCTCTTCAGCATGCCCTTCACGGGCGTGGACGTGTCGTTCGAAAAGGTGGAAGGCCAGCCTCTGCCCACAGAGGGTCAGGTGAGGTTGAAGCACTACTTGGAGCCGGAGATGACCTACCCGCTGGAGATCCACAGGACCTACTCCGCCTACTACTACTTCACGCTCGGCTTAGTCAACGTCACGGTCACTCTCATCAGCTTCAACGACAGCCGGGTGAGGAGAACTAGAGAGCCCGTCAGTCAGTCAGTCTGTCTGTCACTCTGTCTGTCTGTCAGTCTGTCTGGCTGGCTGGCTGGCTGGCTGGCTGGCTGGCTGACTGTCTGGCTGGCTGTGTCTCTGTCGGTCTGTATGTCTGTGTCTGTCAGTCTGTGTCTGTGTGTCTCTGTCAGTCTGTCTATCTGTCTGTCTGTCTCTGTCTCTGTCTCTCTCTGTCTCTGTCTGTCTGTCTCTCTCTGAAATGTGCAAACATGGCAAAAGTACAAATAAGCAGAGAAAGGAAGAAGCAAAGTAGTGCTGATTAAATAAAGTCAGGATTATACATAAGGAGGCAGTTTTTTTTTTTTATGGCATTCTTTAATTAAGTAGAGGCAATAGAGACATACACAATGTACGTGCCCCAACAGAACAAGCGTACTACCAGGTTCTTCCAGCCTTGTCTGTTGTGGGCCGCTAGGTCTCAACACGTGTTTTCCATGTGCGTTTTTCCGTATTGTTCGCACCATCGTTTTGAAGAATACTTGTTCATTCGCTGAGGCCTGGATGAAATGTTGGCTGAAATGTTAAACACACACACACACACACACACACACACACACACACACACACACACTCACACACACAAACACACACACACACACACAAACGTACACACATAACACACACACACACACACACACACACACACACCGATCTAAACATTTGAGTTTCGAATCATATTCATTGCAGTTCTTTTATAAAATTCTAATTGTACAGTTTCTTTCTAATTTTGTACCACGTCATCTCTCTGTGTGTGTGTGTGTGTGTGTGTGTGTGTGTTTTAAATCAAGTTCCCCGTCTTAATCCGTAACTTACCAACGGTCGATTACTCGCCGCACGCTCAGCGATGACGTCAGTCTTAAGCTAACGGTATGACGTAGGGCGGGAGAGTCGGTGAGAATATGTGCCAGTCTGTACTCAGCCATTAACACAAGGTGAGGCTCCTGCATGCCTGTTCTGGTATATGCCGCCTTCCTGTAGGTGCAAGACATGGACCCTCATAGCAGCAAATACGTGTCTCGCACACTTTAGACACGTATATCTGAACACCTGGCTGACATCCGCCACCATCGGCCCCAACCAGTCGCTCTACTTTTCAACCACGCCCAACACAACATCAACCATGTCGAAGTCCTGGCAGTCACAGAGTGACAACTTGGAGTACCTTATGGCTGGGGGTAGAGGTGATCAATGGGTAGGAGGCTGACATTACAATAGAACACACACACACACACACACACGCGCGCGCGCGCACATATACATATACTCTCTCTCTTTCTCTCTCCTCTCTCTCTCTCTCTCCCCCCCCCCTCCCCCTCTCTCTCTCTCTCTTTCTTTATAAATAGAAATGCCAGCTATTTTATCGTTCATCGTTCCCATCCCTTCCGGCTGCTGCTATTTTTGCTAGTGTTGCTGCACTTAGCATTACTACTATCATTATTATCCTCATCCAATAATAATGTCTGCTGTTATTCATTGAGCATTTCAACTCCTTTCCACCAAACTTTTATTACCAATATTACTTAATACTTTTATTATTTATATGATATACCTATTAGATTCCATCCTTCCCATGATTATACCTTCTGTCTCCTCTTTGTTTTTTCCTGTCCTCCCCTACCCCCCTCCCCTTGGTGCCCCCCCCTCTCCCTCCCCCCTTGGTATTAGTATTAGTACTATATTTATCATTACTATTATTAATGTTATTATTATTTTTTTACTTAATTCATTTATCCTATTATAGTTATCATCATCATCATCATCATCATCATCCATCATCATCATTATTATTATTATTATGACTTTTTATTTTTACTAGTAGTAGTAGTAGTAGTAGTAGTAGTATCCCTTTTAAAAAACTTATTTATTACTATTATATATTTTTCAGATATATTTCTGTATCGTGTTTTTATTATCAGTACCATTATTACCATTACCTTCACTATAGTTGTTAGCATTATCATCATTAATACGATTGTTAGTGTTAATATTACCATCACTACCGTTAACATCACTATTGCCATCGCCGCTAAGACTGTTGCCACGGCAACCTTGCTGTTTAAGAATCCTCTAACACACTTTGCTTTCTCCCATACTACAACTGCTATTGCCATATTATCACCAGGAGTGGTAATAATCATGCCATTTATGTATTGTTTTAATATTTTGATCATCATGACCTTTATTAGTATTCCTGTAAGTACTATAAATATCATCATGACTACCTTGCATCACGCATGGTCTCCCATTTGACAGTCTCGTTTTCTAGAAATTGAAGATAAGTGATTGCTCGTTCATCTTCGATGTAATAATTGTTGTGTATCATGCCTGAAGAAGACGTAGGAGGAGGTTGAAACGCGTCGTGTTTTTGTCTTGTGATTCGTTTGTCCACGTTTTTTTGGCAGGTTCGCTAACATTTATTTAGATTTGTTTAAACAAAACAAAAAACAAAACAAAAAGGCACGCACAATTATATTGCGAGACACTGCTGATATTTTTACCGTGATCTTAACAGCATAAGCAAGAGCAGCTAAAATAAGAACGTTTTTTTTTTTTTTGTTTGTTTGTTTTTTTTGCTTTCCATTTCAGACTATATCTCGTGATGTACACATCATTGACATCTTGGAGACGCCCAGCATCAAAACAGAGTTTGATAAAGTTCCCAGGGGTCAGCCGACGCTGGTGTATTTCTCCCTGTACCGCGGACCCAGCGAGCCCTTCTGCAACCTCACGTGGGATTTTGGTTACTACAGAGATGTTACCCCGAGAACGGGTGAGTAGCCAGTGGAGCTCGTCGTTCTTTGTTTCAATCATTAACAAGCTGTTTTATCGATGGTATTCATGAGGTATTACAATTATGTGAACGATGGTTGCAATGCTGTCTTCAGTGCGACCCTCTTTCAAAACACCCCAGAAGGTTCGGGACGGTGTGATTAGATAGGCTGATTTCAATTCTAACAAAAGGAAGAAGATACACCCGAAGGCGCGGGTGGGACCCAGAGAAGTACTGTCATCAACAGCCGAACAAACCAGCTGGGAGCAATCCTGCACCACCCTTGAAAGCCTGCGCTATGTTCACTTAGGGTGCAGGCACGTACAGGACATTCCATTAAGACGTCAAGGGATATAACCGCTCCCTGGCAGATGCCATTGTGTGATGACGACTAAATGTGACACGACAGAACCTCCACGGGACATTCCCATGGGTGAACCAGCCCATATTTCATGACTGCAGAGCCCACCGGCGACAAACGCCACCGTCAAGCATCTGCCGTGTGTATTCCGAAGCCTTACGTGTTGCTGTTCCGCTGACAGAATTAAGACAGTACAACTCAAGACACGGCTAAGCTTTCGCCATGAGGTCTTACATGCTCTCTGAAGAGAATTCCGGGTCACAGTCTTTCCTACTGTCACCAGGACTTTCCCTGCGGTCAGTTCTTCTAAAAGTATTGCACTGACTGCCGGTTCAGACTAGAATATTCTGCGAAGTTTCTTTGTCTGCTTCTCACCTCGTACTGAATAACATGGTATTGTTGGGTTTTTAGGGGTCGTGTGAAGCCAGTTCCGTTCTTTCGATGACAGCCCTTCGCATATAATTCATCTCTCAAAACAAAATGTTTTCTACACTAGTTACCAGTTGTATGAGCCTTGTATCGTCCATTTTGGCACACCGTTCAATTTATAGACTAAAATATTAAAAAAAAAAATTATTATCTTTTCTGATGCATCTAAGATAATTTCTTGGTTTAGGTGGTGCTATTTTTTTCTGACAATTTCCAAACACAACTTTTAATCATGACATCCTTCTCTTTTTGATTCCCCCTCCTCCACACCCGCCAAGCGTGTGCACACGTATATACACTTTTGTATTGATTAAGGTGTGTGTGTGTGTGTGTGTGTGTGTGTGTGTGTGTGTGTGTGTATGCGCGCGCGCGCGCGAAATGTGTGCATGTGCGCGCGTGCGTGTGTGTGTGTGTGTATGTGCATGTGTGTGTATGCGTGTGTGTGCACGCGCGCGCGTGCGTGCGTGCAAGCATGCTGTGTGTGTGTGTGTGTGTGTGTGTGTGTGTGTGTGTGTGTTTGCATGCGCGTGCACGCGTTTGTGTGTGTGTGTGTGTGTGTGTGTGTGTGTGTGTGTGTGTGTGTGTGTGTGTGTTGATGAATCTTATCTGCATATTTTCTTTGATGGTTCAGTTTCGTGTACTTCTGAGGTGGGTGCTGCTTTCGTGATACCTTCCCTTAACATTGAAAAAAGATTTCATAATACCAAAGTTTGTTCTATTTTCACTGCTGAGTTATTTGCTCTCCTTGGTGTACCCACAGCCTTACTCCAGCCACTACTACGTGTTCAAAATTCAGCCGCTCGCCTTATCTTCAAGGTGTCAAAACAGCTTCATACTTCGGATCGCTTGAAGAAATGACACTGGCTCAAAATCGAGCACAGAATTCAGTATAAGTCGGCGTGTATATGCTATAAGGTTATCACAGGTGAAAGCGCCTACCTATCTCTCTGATCGCTTCGAATAAATCCTACACATCCCCTCTGTTTCTTCCTCTGATGACCGAATTTTTCGAATTCCCTCATATAACCGAAAGCAGCACGGTTCTAGAGCATTCTCACTTTCGGCGACAATACTCTGGAATTCACTACCTTTCCATCTACGTCATGCTTCTTCCTTCCCGACTTTCAAGTCTGCACTGAAAACGTATCTGTTCAAACGCCAGTTGCAGGATACCATCTGAAATATTACTAAATTACTACATGTCACCTGCACACTTTGCTCGTGTACAAATGAGCTGTTCACCGTGTCATATAGTGTGTTAATGTATGCAATATTAAGTTCCAATGTGTGTGTGTGTGTGCGTGTGTGTGTGTGTGTGTGTGTGTGTGTGTGTGTGTGTGTGTGTGTGTGTGTGTATGTGTGACCGCACGCGAGTGTGCTGCGCGCGTGCGTGCGTGCGTGCGTGTGTGTGTGTGTGTGTGTGTGTGTGTGTGTGTGTGTGTGTGTGTGTGTGTGTGTGTGTGTGTGTGTGTGTGTGTTTCACTTATACTTTTTTCGATGTGAATTATTAAAACTTGTAAAGCGCCCTGTAGCCTATGTTGTTTAGGATGGGCGCTATGGAAATTGTCATCATTATTATCATCATCATTATTATTATTATCATTATTATCATTATTATTATCATTATTAAAGATAGAAAAAGAAAGAGAGAAATAGAGAGATTAATGTTGTTGTTTGTCCGTCGAGACGACGAAGACCATCTAGTCATCCTGGGATCGGGGATGAGTGCGTATATGGCTGGTCAGGCCGATCTGCGCCCGGAAAGACCTAGCACAGTACGGACAGCGGATTGTGGCGGCAGTTGGAGATCTGTTGACATTGGTCTTCCTTGTAGAGTCTGCCAAAAGCGGCACTAGCTTTGGCAAGCCGGGTATTCACCTCGTCTTCGATGACAACGCTTCTGGACAGAGTGCTGCCTAGGTAGGTGAACTTATCCACCGCGTTCAGTTGCTGTCCAGTGATGGTGATGACTGGTTCAACGTATGGCTTTCCGGGGCTGGCTGGTGCATCACTTCATTCTTCTTCGTATTGACTGTTGTTGTTGTTCTTCAGTTTAACGTCTTCCCCACTAACGTGATTACAGACAGAGTGCGTGTGTGTGTGTGTGTGTGTGTGTGTGTGTGTGTGTGTGTGTGTGTGTGTGTGTGTGTGTGTGTGTGTGTGTGCGTGCGTGCGTGCGTGTGTGTGTGTGTGTGTGTGTGTGTGTGTGTGTGTGTGTGTGTGTGTGTGAGAGTGTGAGAGAGAGAGAGAGAGAGAGAGAGAGAGAGAGTGTATGTGAGTGCTTGCGTGTGTGTGTGTGTGTGTGTGTGTGTGTGTGTGTGTGTGTGTGTGTGTGTGTGTGTGTGCATGAGCGCATGTGTGTGTGTGTGTGTGTGTATGTGTGTGTGTGTGTGTGTGTGTGTGTGTGTGTGAATGAACTAAGAAAAGCATAATTATTTAACATTATAGGTAATGTCAGTGGTGTCGATCTATCATTTGAAATATTAGTACCAGCCTTGTGTACTGTATTCTTTGCTCTCGGACAATCTAGTAATAGGTGACTTACACTAAGAATTTCCCCACATACGCATTTAACACTTTTGCTGTATTTGGTTCGAAGTGAATTCAAAACGCATCCTATGAATTAAGGATACTACCTCTCTTGATATCGGACTTACACATTTGTCTAATTGCGTCTTGGGGTGAATGTCAGGATTTGGTCGTATACAGTTGTGATAATATTGACTATCTGTGTCTTTCAATAACCTTTTGAAACTGTTAAGAGATGCTTTATTAATCAAGGTATACACATTCTGATAGGTCTAACGGAATGTTCAGTGCAGTCGTGCCTTCAATATTTTCGAGCTGCTCTCCGTGCAGCTTGATCAACCTTCTCATTTGTTGAGATTCCCACAATGTGAGGGCACCCAACAGAACGTCACACTTATTCTTTTCATCGATAGGAGATGTGTCACGTAATTAATTTCTGTAATTGTCTTACAACGAATTTTTAATTTAAAGACTGTAAGGCAGAAAGAGCTGACTTTGAGTCACTGCACAATAAAAGTGGACAATTTTCTATGGAAGAATTTAAAACATGCTTCAGGGACATCAGAATAGCAACTAATTCTGCAGTAAAAATTGACAAGTGTGTGCCAAGATAGTATATAATTTCTCTACTTTTAATTTTGGTATTATAAAAGCTGCTCCTGTTCTATGGTCATCTAACACTGAGCCATCTGTAAAAATTTGAAGATGGTCCTTATATTGATTTTCCAAATGAGAATTTACATAATATTTTAAGAGATATGGTGGATCGTTTTTTGTTCAGTTCAGTATAGTTTGTGTCATAATTTGCTTTGATTTGTTTCCATTTGGGAATGGGTGGAAGGGACGAGTTGACTATTTTACTTTGGTTAATGTTGGTTTTTTTTAAGAAGAGTAGTAGATGTGTATGACTGAATAGATTTAGTTGATTTTATGTCTTTTGCTCTTTTAGCAAAATCTGTCTCTGAATTGAGAGATACTTCATTTGTACAGAAACTTTTCTGTGAAAGGTTCTTTAAAACAAATTTAGAGGCAGACACTTTTCGAAATTCATTCAAAGGTAAGATTCCAGTTTCATTATAAGTCCCAATGTTACATGCATGTGTGGGAACTCCAAGAGAAAGTTTATATGCTTTGCAGTCTACACTTTGTAACTTATTAAGTAGATGCTGTGGAGCACTAAAGAAAACTTCTTGAGCATAAATCAATCTAGAGCGCACAAGAGCCGAAGATAGGAGTGTTAAACTCTCTTTTTATCTTCTTGTCCCCATTTTTGTTTGCTTATATCTTTCTTTAGAAAATTTAAAAACTTTTTTTCTTGCTTTATTTCAAAATATATTCAATATGTTGGCTCCATGAGAGTTTTGATGTTAAGTATATACTCCTAGGAATTTAACGGATTTGACGTATTTTAAGGCTGACCCATTCAGGGTAAATTGTGGAAGTTTCTCTGGGGTCATATCCAGAGTTAAAAAGCATTAGGTTTGTTTTTTTTTTCTGCCGAGAGTGTCAATCCATTTTCATGTAAGAAACTACTGATTTTGTTTAATTCATACTGGTATTTGATCTTTATGTAATTTAATGATCTTAATGATGTTTTTCTTTTCATAGTGACTTTCATCCACAGACAT
>JADBJO010011736.1:0-7500 GCA_016801955.1 Conus betulinus | reverse complement strand
AGGTGTTGTGAGGGGGTGCTGGGAAATTGTGGCATTGCGTACACACACACACACACACACACACACACACACACACACACACACACACACACAGATAGACAGACAGACAGTGGTAGAGAGGCAGAGAGACAGACAGACAGACAAATCGACAAAGATTCCTTCCACAAAATCAGATTGAACCCGGGCCCGTTTCCACCAGAGTTGTTGTGCGGACGGCAAGAAAGGTTCGGGATGAGACAACGGAGAAACCTCCACATAGGTGGATTAGTCGTGGAGACTCGCATTTCCTGACAAGTACTGCCAGTCTCTAAGTCTCTTGGAGCGGCTAGTAGAGTACAGCCCCATCAGGAAGCCTCATGGACTACCACACCCACTCTCCCCACCCCTCAGCCCCCACCGCTCCAGCATCTTCCGTTCATTGTCGTCATTCTCAATGATCCTCACTACAGACAAAGGTCTCAGGGTCTGTCTGTCCTGAACTCATGATAACCTCAAGTCTGAGTCCCTCTTCGCATTCCCCCTCAACACTCCCTCCCCCCCCCACTCCCTCCCCTCCCGTGCTTGCGATCAGCTTGTGACCAACTGGCCCGTGCCAAAAAGTCCATGGGGGAGACTACATAGAACTAAAGTCATTGCGACCCCCCCCCCCCCCCCCCTCTTCTAGAGGGGCCGCTTGCTCACACTCACTCCCCAGCAAAGAAGTCATTGTACTCATACAGGGCTCGGTGTGCGGTTGTCTTCCACATGTTGAATCAGAGCAGGGTACCACCACTCAGCACCACTGAAGTGACTCATCAGCAGGGCAGTGTCTCCTCAAAAGGGGTTGCTTCATGACGGCCCGATATTGATAATTTTTTTATGGACTGCTGAGCGCGGAACTGCGACAGGACCAGCTCGGTGTGGTTGTTGTATAGGGGGAGCCAGAATTGAGTGGCGTGGAGCTCGAGCGCTAACTGCTCGTGAGGAGATGCGGCAGATGACATAGCACCACGACCAAAACAAAACGGAACCGCAATAGCTCAGTGATAGAGCGTCGGGACTCGTGATCTTGGTGATACTGGGGCTGCGGGTTCGATTCCTCGCCGGACCGTTTCGGTACAATGGGATTTTTCCCCCTCATTTCCCACCAAATAGTCCTTGGAGTAAGACTATAAACCGAGGTTCCGTTTGTGAACGCAGGCATAACATCTTGTACACACGCAAAATCCCATCACCAGCTTTCGGGAAGAAAAGGCCAGTTTGGCTGTTGGTATGGATGTCACGTTACACACAGCATGCACCATGCGTGAGAAATGAAAGAATGAATGAAGTAAAGTAAATGAGTAAACGATACCGACTGGATGACACGGAAACGACTTAATGAAGCACCCGACATGCAACTCTTCAGTTGGCACTACTCAGGTAGGCAGCCCGTTGCGTACACGAGAGTGTGGATTGTCAGCGCCTAGAAACCTTTAGCAAGGTGCTTTATGATGCTCAGTCATTATGTTATATGAATATCATATCATCATCATCATCATCATCATCATCAAATCACACCCCCGGAATCATGATCCACTCCAGGGAACAGCGGCGTGATCAACATACCATTTGCTCATCCTTAGATTCGGCAGACCCTGTTTGTTCACAAACCGAAGTTGTATTAGACATCTATATACAAATCGTGTGAATCCGACATGTGGACGAAACTAGCGTCTCCTCACATAACCGCTACGGTCGCGTGACATGGGCACCAAACGACGTGAACTTGAGGCATGTCATGTATGTCTTCCTGACCCAACTTGCAGGTGAGGTGATTGTGACCATCAGATGGACCAGGTGGCCTCGTCCCCCGTCCCCTGGGATCTGTATCGACTGGGGGGACGGATCCCCAGCGGATGATCAGCCTTTCAATGACAACAGCACTCAGCTTCGTCATCACCCTCAGCTAGACGGCACCATGGTCGTTCAGGTTCGAGTCTACAACAAGGCTTCGGCAGTGGAGAAGAACCGCACGGTAAGTCGAGAGCCAGATGAACGACTTGCTGGGTTATTGGGTTCTCCCTTTTTCCTTCTTTTTTGTACTCCCAGTTCGTATAGACCAGGGAGTACTTTAGAATGGGAACGAAGAAATGCTCTCTCTCTCTCTCTCTCTCTCTCTCTCTCTCTCTCTCTCTCTCTCTCTCTCTCTCTCCTCTCTCTCTCTCTCTCTCTCTCTGTCTCTGTGTGTGTGTGTGTGTGTGTGTGTGTGTGGTGTGTGTGTGTGTGTGTGTCCGTCCGTGGTCAAAATGTGTTCCACTCGTTCCAGACAAAACTACTGGGCCGATCTTTCTGAAAATTTGTAGGCATGTTCATTATGGGTCACGGATGATGCCCAATGTTTTAGTTTACCGTTATAGCCGTTACTAACGGCTGTAACGGCCTGTAACGGTTTTTCTTCTTTATGGAATATCTCAGAAAGTACGTGGCCGATCTTTGTGAAAATTAGCAGGTATGTTCGTTATGGGTCAGGAATAATGCGCAATGTTTAGTGTACCGTTATCCGTTATTAACGGCCGTAACGGCCTGTAACGGTTTTTCTTCTTCATGGAATATTTCAGAAAGTACTTGGCCGATCTTTGTGAAAATTAGCAATGTTACGGATGGAATGGGTTGTGTCTGCAGTTATCTGACTCTCTGACTCTCTGACTCCCACACAGAAATGATGGATGCATGCACACACACCCACTCACCCCCATCAGACAAACATATAATAAATGCAAGAACATCAATAGTCGGCACGCCCAACCACAAGGCGTACACACAGAACTATATATATATATATATATATATATATATATATATATATATATGTGTGTGTGTGTGTGTGTGTGTGTGTGTGTGTGTGTGTGTGTGTGTGTGTATTTATTAATACTTCAAGTACGCCAAACAAGGCGCACGACACAAAATATATCTATATATATTTCGCTATCTACTATCGCTGCTGGTTTCCAACGACGATGAAGGCGACACGACGAAACGATGAAGAGGACGAAGACGACGAGACGATGAAGATGAAGACGACAACGTCCACAGCAAGTCTGACACAGAACTTACAGAACTTCACAGAGCTGTGGCTCAAAGTCACTACACACTCACGACGTCTCTCTGCCGGCGACAAGGCGACAGTCTCACTCGGGAGCGGCGCTCTGGCTTGGCAGCAGCGGCGGTCGTCTCCAGCCCAACTGGCTCAGCGGGTAGTCGGTCCCGGGCGCAGTGGCAGGTAGGGTAGTTTGTCGGCACTCAGGCCGACCTCTCCACACCGACACAAGGGCGGAGAACAAGGGGGTAGACACACGCTACGGCCCCCTGACCCTCAGACAGTAGCAGCAGCCAGTCCCCCTCAGTCCAGGGAACACTTCTACCTGGGGGAAACTGATTAACTACCTTGATTATCATGGCTACTATTCATTACAATCACGACTACATTCATATTCATTAGCCACATCTCATTTCATTCACTAGAACTTGGGACAAACATCAGCATATTCTTTCTTCAACACTACAACATTCCCTTTTCCGGAATCATAACACACTACAACATTCCCTTTTCCGGAATCATAACACTACAACATTCCCTTTTCCGGAATCACAGCACTACACAGGAAAGGATTTCAATATAAACCTTTCAGAATCTAGTTTCCAAATTGGGAAAGGATTCCCACCTAGACCCTCTTCATAAACCATGAATACAATTCATTACACACAATTAATGATTACTTTTCATCAAACTATAAATGTCTTTCGTCATGACAAAATGTTCATTTCTTTTTCTTGTAAAACGACAAGATGTTTCATTTCATTTCATATAATCACCAGATTTTAAAAGTTTTTTTTTTTTCAAAAGATTCATCTACTTCAATATATGTAAGGGAAAGATTTCCACACACTCTTGTTTACCAACACACAACTATTCAATATTCATATCAAGAGAGAATTAAATACTCATCCACATCAAAAATCAAAACAGTATATATATATGAAAAGTCTCTGTCGCTCACTCTGGGAGCTTATTATCCATAGCATCAAAACTCTCCCTCTTCTCGCAAACCACATTAGAATAAAACATTTTTTTCATCATGAAGTCATAACTAGTTAAGTCACAGAAAAACATTTCTTTTTTTTTTTTTTCCTGAAGACCACTTCCTTTAACACTCACTTCTCTATTCATGTTTTCCGACAGCATTTCGTTTTGCTACCCTATATCAAGTCATAGGATAACAGAACACAACAAATACTTTTTCTTTTCTAAACAAATCCTTCACAAGTGCGCTGAGGAAGTTTCAGTCGCTCCTAAACGGGAATACGGTTTCGGTTTGCTAATAAATAAACATTGAATGATAAATACCTGACTGCCACCAAAAACAGATGGAGTCCCTCTTCGGCCTTCTGGGTAGTTGCGTTGCCGGAATCACTGCAGAGACTGCCTAACCGGTTCAGCTCACCCGGCTTTAACGGTGCGCAGGTGAGTAGCAGTCAGGTAAAACTTGTTATAGCCGTTACCAACGGCCGTAACGGCCTTTAACGATTTCTCTGCTTTATGGAATATCTCAGTAAGTACTCGGCCAATCTTTGTGAAAATTAGCAGGTATGTTCACTATGGGTTACGGATGATGCCCGATGTTTTAGTCTACCGTTTATAGCCGTTACTGACGGTTAAGTAACGGCTATAACGGCTCATAACGGTTATATTTTTTTTATGGAATATCTCAGAAAGTACTTGGCCGATCTTTCTGAAAATTTGTAGGTATGTTCATTATGGGCGACAGATGATGCTCGATGTTTTAGTTTACCGTTATAACCGTTAGTAACGGCTATAACGACCCATAACGGTTTTATCTTCATTATGGAATATCTCAGAAAGAACGTCGCCGATCTTTCTGAAAATTTGTAGGTATGTTCATTTTGGGTCATGGATGAAGCCCGATGTTTACCAGAATAGCCATTACTAACGGTTACACCAGTCCAAGATCGTTTTTCCTCTCTATGAATATCTCACGCATATTCAGGATAAAACTGGGAGTAATTTATAAGCTTCTTTTTTCTCCCTTTTTGACTACGGGTAACTCTCCTCCATCGTTTCTCTTCCTCGCACCTCTCTATCTCCGCCTTTCACCTCTCTCTTCTCTCTGACACTTTCGTCCACACCAACGGTTCCAACCCCTTGTCTCTTCTCGCTGACCCCTTCCATGGTGACAGGACCCACCCATGTTTACCCCTCACCTAGAATCCATTACTCACTCCCTAACACGCCCCCACAAGTCCCCTTCCGCTTGGGTGTGGTTTCCCGTGTTGTCTGCTGACACTTTGTCAAGTCTTGGTTTCCCGAGGGCCCCGTCCTTTCGGTTCTGTTCCCGTGTTGATGTGTTCTCCCAACTCGTGAGTCCTCTGCCCTCCCTCTCTCTCGAGGCAGTGGTGACTTCTCTCCTGTTGTTTCCCTCCTATCTCGACCCTCTTCCCACTCTCCTCTCTGCCTCTCCTCTCTTCTTCTCCCCCTCTCTCTGCTCTCTCATCTCCCACAACACACACAAATTTCTCTCTCTCTCTCTCTCCTCTCTCCTCGCTTTCTCACTCTGGTAAGGAGAGTGTTTCTCTCAGCTGTGTGAAGGGCGAAGTGTGTGTGCTGTGTGTGTGGTGTGTGTGTGTGGACGTGCGTGTGTGTGTGTGTGTATGTGTTCTGTGTGTGTGTGTGTGAGTGAGAGAGAGAGACGTTAGAGAGAGAGAGAGAGGAGGAGATTAGATAGAGAGGAGAGCGCTTGGGGGTAACAAATGTGCCACCTCTACGCAACCCTTCCTATCTCTGCCTTGCATCACCTAAAAGCGGCTTGCGAGTTTCCAAAAACGTCATTATGTCATCAATCTGAACCATCCTTAGGACTATGTTATGTAGAATATGCTTCCCCATGACACGGTGATGTTCAGTTGTTGTTGCGGACAAAATGGTAGAGTTTGCTTTCCCCATGACACGGTGATGTTCAGTTGTTGTTGCGGACAAAAATGTTAGAGTTTGCTTTCCCCATGACACGGTGTGATGTTCAGTTGTTGTTGCGGACAAAAATGTAGTCTGCTTTTCCCATGACACCCGGTGATGTTCAGTTGTTGTTGCGGACAAAATGTAGAGTCTGGTGTGCCCACATTACGGTAGTTTTCAGTTGTTGTTGTGGACAAAATAGGGAGACTGGCTTCCCATAGCACAGTAATTTTCAGTTTGTTGATGCCCCCCCTCCCCTTCCCCCACTTCCTCGCCAGTGTTTTTGCGAGTACAACAGGCTGATCAGCACCTGGCCAAACAAACAAAGGTCGTCCAACGCAAGCGAAATGTTCAGTCTTTCAACGAACTCTCCTTCTGTCTCCACACAGTTCCAGCCTTTCCAACTGGAAATCAGATGTTTGTTTTAATGCTGTGATTGAGACGAGGGTAGCCAGCTGAGATGTCATGGCTTTCTGCGAGGCCTGGATTTCGACAGTCTCTCGCAAGCCAGATTTTGGCCTTATAAAGAGAAACGTCCAGAAATCGTTATGAGCTAATTCAGAACTAGTTTAAAATGTTAGTAATAGCGCACCGCCAAAAAAAACAAAACAAAACAAAAAAGACAGAATACAAAGATAAACGAATCACAACAAAAACTCGACAAATTTCGACCTCTTAGGTCTTCTTCAGACAAGATACAAAACACTTAGGGCAACGAAAATGAACGAGCACTGAAGTGGATGAAAAAGTGATTACTCGTTCATTTTTGTTGTCTTAAGTATTTTGTATCTGGCCTGAAGAAGACCTAAGGAGGTCGAAACGCGTCGTGTTTTGTCTTGTGATTCGTTTGTCAATTTTTTTTTTCTTTCTTTTTTTTTTTTTTTTGCAGTGCGCTATTACCAACATTCAAAATTTGTTTAGATTTTTGCCTGCAGTCGCCTTACGTTGCAACCGGATCTAAATCAGGACTGTATGGTTAGGTTAGGAATAACCAGGATGGTTCACTCGAGGTATTATGGGCATATACGTGCTCATGTATGAGCTGTGCCCTCATTCGGTTGCTGCTTGTGGATGAACTTGTGAGTTTCAAAGTGAGGTGACTGCAGGCGGACATCAAAACAAACTTACAAGATTCACTGTTCCGCCGAACGAAAGAGACAAACAAACTACAAAGACACGACGCGTTTCGACATCTTTAATCTTCTTCAGGCAAGACAAACAACTTTCAAGACAAGGAAAACATTAGGATATTTTTGCGCCCAGTTTGAGGAGGACGTGATTGTTCGTCATTTCTTTCCATTGTCTTGAATGTTGCTTTTCAGTGGGTGGTATATCATGTACGTTGCGTTCAGGGTCACTTGTTTCACATACTAACAGACATATCAAATGTGGTGTGTCAAGTTAAGATTTGGTGTTTAGGGTGTTTTGTTTCTTCTTCTTTCTTTGTTCGTTTTAAATTGGTTTTGTTGTTGTTGTTGTTGTTGTTGTTGCATTTTTAGGCACAGCTACAT
>JADBJO010011735.1:40000-42500 GCA_016801955.1 Conus betulinus | reverse complement strand
AGAGCCTAGTTCGCCATAAAGACTGTATTACATGACAGCCTAGTACATCACAAAGACTGCATTACATGACAGCCTAGTTTGCCATAAATACTGTATTACATGAGAGCCTAGTTCGCCATAAAGACTGTATCACATGAGAGCCTAGTACAACACAAAGACTGTATCACATGACAGCCTTGTTCGCCATAAAGACTGTATACATGACAGCCTAGTACATCACAAAGACTGTATTACATGACAGCCTAGTTCGCCATAAAGACTGTATTACATGACAGCCTAATTCGCCATAAAGACTGTATTACATGACAGCCTAGTTCGCCATAAAGACTGTATATATGACAGCCTAGTACATCACAAAGACTGTATTACATGAGAGCCTAGTTCGCCATAAAGACTGTATTACATGAGAGCCTAGTTCGCCATAAAGACTGTATTACCTGACAGCCTAGTTCGCCATAAAGACTGTATTAAATGACAGCCTAGTTCGCCATAAAGACTGCATTACATGAGAGCCTAGTTCGCCATAAAGACTGCATTACGTGAGAGCCTAGTTCGCCATAAAGACTGTATTACATGACAGCCTAGTTCGCCATAAAGACTGTGTTACATGACGGCCTAGTTCGCCATAAAGACTGCATTACATGGAGCCTAGTTCGCCATAAAGACTGCATTACATGACAGCCTAGTTCGCCATAAAGACTGCATTACATGACAGCCTAGTTCGCCATAAAGACTGTATTACGTGAGAGCCTAGTTCGCCATAAAGACTGTATTACGTGAGAGCCTAGTTCGCCATAAAGACTGTATTACATGACAGCCTAGTTCGCCATAAAGACTGTATTACATGACAGCCTAGTTCGCCATAAAGACTGTATTACGTGACAGCCTAGTTCGCCATAATGACGGTATTACCTGACAGCCTAGTTCGCCATAAAGACTGTATTACATGACAGCCTAGCTCATCGTGAAGACTGTACCACACGACAGCCCAGTTCATCATACAGACTGCCTCATGTGTGACCGCCCAGTTCACCAAACAGCTTGGCCAAAGGACTTGTCTTAAATCAACGACTCACCGCTCTCTCAGACGACGCCCTGATTTCAACACTGCGTTCACAAGGTGCAGAGCACGAGTCGAGAAGATGCCGCTCCTGGAAATGATGGCTGTCAAATGACTGAGAGACCAGCTGGACTCCGCCGTACGGCACTATTCCAGAAACGCCCAAGCCAGTCAACAGTTTCACTCTCTCTGATCGCTCACCACACCATAAGCCCAGCTCATACAACACGTCATCGCGGAGCGTGCACCACCAGCTCGCACACAAAAAAAAAATGTCTGGAATGGTCATCTACCTCTTCATTAAACCGGCTGGCAAACAGTTAGGTACATGTTGGCATTCAGGTTTCCCTGGCCACCGGCAGGCGCTCGGTTCTAGTCCGTGTAACACAGGCACTGGGGCCCTGAACAATATTGTTATTGTGGTCGGTACCATTCATACGGTCGTCGGGATGACACTATGAACATTTTGGAGAGGGAAGTGGAGGTGGGGGGGGGTGGGGGTGAGGTGGGCTGGGCGGGGGGGGGGGGGGGGGGGCAGGACGGCACGGGGGAGTGGGGACAAGAAAACTGAAACAGCCTGCAGCGTTACTTAAAAACAATCACAAAGCAAGTAACCCGACAGAACTTATTTTAAAGCAAAGCTAAAAACGTTTTCGACAAATATGTTTGTATATAATTATGGATTTTCAAAAATATCTACGTAGAAAGTGACTCAGATGAGATGACAGCCCCCCCCCCCCCCACCCCCTTTGATGCGGCCCTTGGCGGTCGGCTGAGCGACAAACAACATGAACTGAATTAACTCTAGTCCCCCCTCCCCGTGCCCCTTCCCTACCCCGCTCTGTGCATTACTCCCATCTCCGTTGCTGCCACAGGTCCCCTACTCTGCTGTGAACAAAGTTTAAAGCGAAGCTAAAAAGAGACAAAGTGAATGTTTGACATATACATCTTTTCTTTTAAAACGTCACAAAAATAACAGACACAATGCAACAAAAAAAAAAAAAGAAAAAAAAAAAAAGAAAATGCTACGTAGATTGTAGCCATTATGAGAATGACACTGTATGACACACACACACACACAAAGAAGTTGGGAAGTGAGGGCACATTAACACCAGAGTACGCGAGAGGACAGAAAGAAAGAAAGAGTGAGGGGGTGGATGAAGAGAAATGATGATAACAGGAGAGGTGGATCCCGTCAACTACGGAGACGTGTCCACGACGGAGTGAAGGGAGATGGAGGGTGGAAGTGTGGAGAGGGGAGCGGGGGAGGCGGACGGAAATATAGAGTGTGGATGGTGGGAAGCAATGTGTCACAAGTATATACAAACAAGTAATGTAGAAAAAACAAAAACAAACACAAAAAAAACTTATGCAATGAAACCTTCAATAGGTTAGGTACTGCAAAACGCAGCACTGTGGCTGCTGTAGGGACGAGCCTGA
>JADBJO010011735.1:25000-32500 GCA_016801955.1 Conus betulinus | reverse complement strand
AGACAGAGGAGAGAGAAGGGAAAAAAAAGGAGTAAAGACGAGAAAAAAAAGTAGGGGGGGGGGGGGGAGAAGAAGAGAAGAAACAAAGAGAGAAGAGAAGGAAGCGAAAGAGGTCTAAAAAAAAAGGGAGATAAGAAAGAATGAAGGAAGGAGAAAGAGGGAAAGGAGGAGGAGGAGGAGGAAAAACATGAAGGATTAGACGTCGAAGGAGTAGGAGGAGAAGAAACAACAATGAGAAGAGAAGGGCAAAAAGAGGAAAAAGAGGCGGAAGAAGAAAGAAGAAGAGAAGAGAAGAAGAAGGAAGAAGAAGAAGAAGAAGAGGAAGAGGAAGAGAAGAAGACGAGAAGGGAGAGGGAAGGTAGAGGCCCAGAAAGATGAACAGAAAATGAAGGAGAACAAAGAAGAAAGATAATGAGAGGAGGAGGAGGAGGAGGAGAAGGAGGAGTGGCAGAAAAGACGAGGAGAAGATAAATAAAAAGAAGGGGGACAAAAGCGAGGAGGAGACAGACGGGTAGGAAAGGGAGAAGAAGAAAAGAAGGGACAGAATTAAAAACAAAACTGACGATGAAGAAGTAGAAGCAGAAGGAGGGAGAGGAAAAAGAGAAGGAGGAAAAGGAAGTGAAAAAGGAGAAAGGAGAGGACGAGGAGAAGAACGAAAAAAGACAGATGAGAACAAGAGAAAAAAAACCTGAGTGAAAGAGGGAGGAGGTGGAGGAGGTGAGAGGATGGTGGAGGTAGAGGGTGAATAAGACAATAAGGACGATGAGAAAAGGGGGAAGAGGGAGGGAAGGAGTTGGGGAGGTGGAGAAGAGAGATGAGTGATAAAGAGAACTGGAAGTGGGCGGGGGGGGGGGGGGGGGGGGGGGGGGGGGGAGAAGATGCATGAGGATGAAGAAGGGAAAGGAGGAAGACGACAACAGAGAACAGGGCAAAAAAGAAGGAGGAGGAGAAAGAGGAGGAGAAAAGTAGGAGAAGAAGGGGAAGAGGAAACGACCGAGGGAGAGAAGAAGAAACGGCGAAGAGGCGGGGAGTCGAAGAAAATGTGGACGGCGAAGAGAGAAGAGAGACGAAAAAAGGAAGAAGAGAGAAAGAAGAAGCAGATCCCCCCAAAAACAAAACAAACAAACAAAAAAAAACCACCACACACACCACACACACAACACCCACACAACACCCACACACACAAACACACACACACCACACCACAAACACACAACACACAAACAAAAACAAAAGCAAAACAAACTAACAAACAAAATAATTAAAAGAAAAAAACGAAAAGAACACATGACAACGCGCGCAAAATCCCTGAACTGAAACACAAGTCGAAGCACTTAGAAATACACATACAGACACGCGCGCGCGCACAAGCCGCGCTAACAGACAGGCAGATAGACAAAAACAGACAGACAGACAGACACGACACACACACACACACACACACGGCAACCAAACACCCCACATTCCCTACACACTCACCCACTCCTCACATCCCACACACCCCTCCTCCCCCCCCCCCCCCCCCCCCCCCCCCCCCCCCCCGCCAATCCCAGTCCCGTTTACCCCTCCCCCTACCCCCACCCCTTTCTCCCTTTACGCCTCCACACAGAGCAGGTAGTCAAAAAGGCACACAGACAGGCAGGTGCACAGACAAGCAGACAGGCAGGTGCACAGGCAAGCAGACAGGCAGGTGCACAGGCAAGCAGACAGGCAGGTGCACAGGCAAGCAGACAGGCAGGTGCACAGGCAAGCAGACAGGCAGGTGCACAGCAAGATACGGCAGGTGCACAGAGACGCAGACAGTACACAGACAAGCAGACAGGCAGGTACACAGACAAGCAGGCAGACAGACAGGTAGACATGCACATGCAGACAGGCAGGTAGACAGACAGGCAGACCAGCCAACCATGACGCAGCGCTTTGCGTCTCGGATTCCCGGCTGGGAGTCGTGGGTTCGATTCCCGCCAACGGTCATTTATTTGTGGGATTTTTTTGTTCTGCCCCGACCGGCTCCTACCAACCACGGAATATGCAATGGGCTGAAACCATACAGTCGTTTCATCTACTGAATGGACGGCGCCTTTAAGAATGTAGCTCAAATTTCTTGACCAACTCTGCATGTATTTTTGTTTTTTTATCTGTTAGGCCTGTTGACGCCAGGATGCATTTTGAAGGTAGCGTAGAATACAGCCCTGCCACGCAGTCTCAGATCAGAATGGAACTCCATAGCATCACCTTCATCATCTTCATCATCTCCATCACCTTCATCATCTTCATCAACTTCATCGTCATCAAGTGAAACAAAAATCGGACTCAAGTCATGGGACCCTTCACGCACTGTTCTCACAGTGACCTCATTTTCGATTTCCTCTGCGGGTTTTAAGTCCTTGTTGAGTTCGTGTCGAGGTCACCGGTATTGGCCTGTGTCACTGACACTGTCTTTGGACAGACGTGGTGACGCCCTCGAGACGGGGACGCTCCCTCACGCTGGCTCCGCGACGAAGTACTAGTGGTGGTGTCCCGCATTCCTTGGATCAGAACAGGCATCACTGAACACCACCGAAGTGACTGGGCAGCACTGCAGTGCCTCCTCTGGTGGGTTGCCTCATGACGGCTTGACACTGGCTGTCCGCCTGTGGATTGCCAGAGTCGGGACTGCAGCGGGGACGAGTTGGGGTGTGGCTGTGGATGAGGAGCCGGATGAGAGGCGTCGGGTTAATGCCGCTGAAGTGGCACAGAAGATGAGACCAAAAAAAAACAAAAAAAAGAAAAAAAGAAAAGAAGGTAGGTGCAGAAGCAGGCAGAGAGGTATAGGCAGATGGACTGGCATGCAGGCGTGCAGACGAGTAGGCATGCAGATATGCGGGCAGGGCAGAGACAGGCAGGTTCGTAGGCTGAGAGGCAAACGCCAAGATTAGTCGTGCGGTCATACGGTACAGAGGCAGGCTGACAGACAGGGAGAAAAGACAAGATGGAAAGGGGGGATGAGGGAAGTAGGGAGGAGCAATAGGAAGAAGCCCTAGGACAGCATGACAGCGGAAGGTCCTCAAAGAAGAAACGCCCCTCAGTCAGATGCTTCAGTCCTGTACTCCTCGCACTCTCAGGGGGCCAGGCCGCATCCTGGCATGACTCCCAGGTGCCCTTCTGCTATACCTTTTTTTTTCTTGACGCTACCCGTGATTCGAACCAGCACTTTCTGGACGATCGGGCGGCTCAAGGCGTTCGTTGCCTTTATACATGGATGTCTTACTTACATCGCTATGAACACCTGTCTTAAAGTCAGCGAAATTAGGCCCTATGACTTTGTTCACTTTTGTCCCTCCTCAACCAATCCAGCTGGAGCTAATTTTCTGGCGCTCTGCCAACTGCCTTCAGGTTTCTTTTCTGGTCCTCTTCCTACCAGAAATCCTGAGATGTTTCATGAGGTCACAGGCTTATGAACGCACACACCCCCGTCGCTCTAACTTCTATGGAAAAGATTCTAGCTCGGAAGGCAGATCCCTTCAAGAACTCATGAAAGTGAGGTTTGTTCCATTCTGCTTTCCTGTGACAGAGTGAATTCAGTAAATTCGTCTTGATGAACCTCAGCTGAGCACAACAATGTCCGGCCTCAAGCCCTCTTCCTGATGATCTCTGTGGTGATTTTCCCATTCTGGAAGGTCTGCTGTGCACTCCCCATCATCCTCCTCCCTCCAGTAAATCCCGCTTCCATGCTCGTGATGTCACAAGCGGTTCCAGACCATGATTTGCAGCATCCCTGCTGTGCAGAGCCACCACCAGGTCTGAATTTGAGAGTTTATACTTACGGAGACTTAGAAGGGGTGAGAAGGAAGAGTGAGGGGAGAGAAAGGGGTACTGGGAAGAAAGAGAGAGAGGGAGGTGAGAGAGAGAGACGGGCGGGGGGAAGGAAGGGAAGAGAAGTTTAGAGAGAAGAGAGAGAGAGAGAGAGAGGAGAGAGAGAAGAGAGAGAAAGGGGGGTTGGGAGAGACTGAGACACAGAGGCAGAGACAGACTGACAAACTGACGGACAGATAGCGACATAGAGACAGTCAGACGAACGGACAGGCAGACAGAGACAGAGAGACAGAGACACAGAGATAAAGAGAGAGAGGGGTGAAGAGAGAGAGAGAGAGAGAGAGAGAGAGAGAGAGAGAGAGAGAGAGAAAGACGGATGATGAAATGACGAGATGGACGTTGAGGCAGAAGGCACGGGGAAGGAGATTGAGAGGCGGGGGATGGGGGGGGGGGGGGGCATGTGGGGAGGGGGATAGTTGGAGGTTGGGGGACAAACCAAAAGACATGGCGAGTTTTGTGGACGGATAAACAGAATCAGCAGGCAAGACAAGACCACAGACCCTGCACCGAAGGCCCATTGGACAGACGGACAAACAGACCGACCAAGAGACAGGCAGGCAGGCATGCAGGCAGGCAGGCAGGCAGCAGACGCTACCTTGCGGGCTCTCCCCCTTGGCTTTAGGGGGGATGTCTATGCGGCATCTGGCCGGAGGCTCGTTCACGTGGAGTGCAAAGTGCTCCAGGCTGACCCCACCACACACTGCCACGCCACGGACACGCAGACAAACGCACTGACTGACATGCCGCATGCGCTGTTTCGCCCTGGTCACAGGGTCACGGGCTGGCTCTACGCAAAGGGGGGGAGAGAGAGAGAGATGAGCAGAGAGAGGAGAGAGAGAGAGAGAGAGGAGAGAGGAGAGTGCGGAGAGAGAGAAGAGAGGGAGAGAGAGAGAGAGAGAGAGAGGAGAGGACAGAAGGGAGACAGGGACACATACAGCAGCAGACACTCAGAGGAAGAGAGAGAGAGAAGGGAGAGGAGAGAGAGAGAGATAGAGAGTAAGAGAGATAGGAGAAAAAAAACACAGAAACACATAGCACAACTAGGAACAAAAAAACGAAGAGAAAGAAAGAAATAAACGAAAGGGAAGAGAGGAAAGAGAGATAGAGAGAGATAGAGAGAGAAGAGAGATAGATATACAGATAACATAACAGAGACAAGTGCAGACACACAACAAGACACCGCACAGACGCACACACACATGAACACACACACACACACACATGAGATATATCGAGATATCGTAGATAGAGAGAGATATACTATATATAGATCGACAGACAGATGAGAGACACACAGAGACAGACATAGACAGAGTACAGAGGGGACAGAATACAGAGGACAAGAGTCACGAAGATAGGTTTAGGGACAGAGAGATGAGATAAGATAAGAGAGAGAGAGAGAGATGAGGGGGGGGGGAGCTGGGGGAGGAAGCGAAGAGAGGGACAGGTAGACAGATACAGGTGACAGTCAGACAGACAGACTGACAGAGAGACAGAGGCGGTAGTCAGATGTAGAGACATGACAGAGACACAACAAACAGTGTCAGGTACATAATCAGCAGAGAGAGAGAGAAGACAGACAGAACAGACAGACAGACAGACAGGACAGACAGACAGAACAGACAGAACACAGAACAGAAAAAATACGATAATTACCTTTCCTAAACAAGCAGACATAACACTACAACCTATACTAACAGCAATAGCAACACAACAACACTTTACAACAAACTACTACTACTACTACTTTACTACTACCTACTTCTTCTACTACCTACTACTACTTATATTAGGCTACTGCCACCACCACCACCTCCACCACCACCACCACACCACCACCACCACCACCAACACCACCAGCTCGTTCCAGAAAACTAAGACAACAAGCAATATTGACAGCAGCTTTTAGTACGTGTTCGACTTCCCCCGAACAACTCGACATGCAGTGGCCACACTCTCCACATTGAAGTCAGAAAACTGATCGTGGATGAATGGTGCTGTATGCACGTTCACTGTGCTCGCCACTCACCACACACGACATGCAACCCACACAGTGAAATAATTACCACGGGGGGGCGTATACGGGGACTTTCCGGGTACAATTCAACACACAGAGGGCCACACACCCACATTGAAAGTCAGAAACATTCCTTGGGTGATTGTGCATGGGGAGAGGAAGAGGGTGAAGGTGGAAGGGGAGGGCAATATTGGTTTTAACCGATCCAGATACATAATTAGAGAACACCCTATCGTAATCTCTGGCTATCTAGCCCTCAAAGACAACAATTATATTCTTTTTCGTATGGAATATGATGCAGATTTTCGACAGAAAAGAAGCTGAATTAGTAATTAGACTGTACAAACATCGTTTTCGGTTTTTGATCTCTGTCTCTTCGATCGACAATCATCACCACATGGGTCGGGCTGCGCGATTGGCCCCACGCTGTAACCTTTGTTTTCATTGGTAGGAAAAACCCGGAGGCATTCACCAGCTGTTAACGCACACTGGACACAGAACACAGTACCACTCCTATTTGAACAATTGTGCCGTCAAGTGCTTTACATCATGCACCTCATGATACATCGTACATAATTATTCTAAGATCGGGCACCAATACTTACATGCCAACTTCTCAAGCGGAAAATCTGGATGCCAAGAGGGGGTGGGAGTGAGGGTGGGGGTGAGGGAGCCCTCGTATGGCCACCGTCGTTGGCTGGGGCCATAGGCATCTTGACTTGAGGGACGGGGGGGATGGGGTGGTGAGAGATATAGGCAAGGAAAGTTGGAAAAGGTTGAGAACAGTAGGGAAAGGCAGTGAAAATAAGAAAAAAAAAAAAAGTTCGGAAAAATTAGGAAAAACATAGGGGGAAACAGTACAACGAAGACAAACGCAGGAAACGATAGGGACATGCAGGAAAAATGAAGGAAACACAGGAAAAGGTAGGAAATAGAGGAACAGTCAGGGACATGCAGGAAAATGCAGGGTTGCATGTGAAAAGGTAAGAAAAAGTTGGAAAAGATAGGAACATATCGGGTTTTTGTGGGAAAAACGCGGGAAAAACATAGGAATATGTAGGGAAAAGGTAGAGAGACGTGTGGAAAAGAGTATGAAAGTAGGAAATGATATGAAAATTGGGGGAAAACGTAGGGGAACACAGGAAAAGGTAAGGACATTTTTGAAAAAGGCAGGAAAATGTCTGAAAAGGTAAGGCAAGAAGGAAAAGGGTAGGGACAGGAGGAAAAAGGTAGGACAAATAGGACAAGGTAGGGAAATATTGGATACGGTCCGGAGGAGTAGGAAAAGATAAGCCTAAAAAAAAAGTATTAAAAAAAAAAATGGAGAAAGATAGGGGAAACATAAGGAAAGGTAGAGAAAAAGTGGGGGGAAAAGATAGAAAGGTAGGGAGATGAATTAAAAAGTAGGGGCAAGCAAAAAGAAGTAGGGAAAAACGTAAGGACGGGTGGGAAATAGTATGAAAACGTAGGGGGAAAGTACGGTTATATAGGAAAAGGGGAATCTATGAAACGGTAAGGACAAGTACGAAAACGTGGAGAGAAGTAAGAAAAGGTATGGAATGGAAACGAAAGAAAAAGGTGGAGAGTAAAAGTAGGAGGAAAACACAGAGGTTGGGACAACTTGGAAA
>JADBJO010011735.1:15000-17500 GCA_016801955.1 Conus betulinus | reverse complement strand
TGTGCATTCACTAAGTCCGGTTGTGGACTTAACCGCAGACTGTGTGGCAAAAAACAAACAATAACAATAACAAAAAACAAAAAAAAACAAACAAAAACAAAAACAAACAACAACACAACATCGAAAGCAAAAACAAAAAACAAAACAACGCAAAACAAACAAACACAAAAAAAAAACAAAAGAAAACAAAAACCAAACCAAACCAACCAACCCAACCCCACCCAACCAAAAAGACCTTCACCCAATGACAACCATAGCCACAGCAGAAAGAAAACACACAAGCAAGGTCGCCATACAACACAGTCCGCTTGATCAAAATGCCTTGACTGGTGGGGCATACTGTATAACAACCCCCATGCAGGGGAATCAACTCTGACCCTACAATACACACACCTCAAATCGATCCAGCAGTGTTGTTAGCTGTGGCCAGTCCTCAGAATGTTGTGTGCGAGTATCTTCAGCTGCACCAGGCGACATGGGGGTTGAACTTGCGCTGGTGAACGTTGAAGAAGAACACCTTCAGCTGCGGGCACTAGACTGGAGGACAACGTTCAAGAGCTAGAGCTTGGGCCGAGGCTGTTCCGAGTAATTGCCGTCCGCCTCTGACCCGTCCTCTGAGTGGCTGCTTAAATCTAGATTGGTGATTGTGTCGTCACAGGAACACTCGTCACTGTACGAATCATCGTCATCATTAGGAGATCCTGGCAGATTGTGTTCGGACATCGTTTGGGGGTCAGGAAGGGGTCTGTTGATGGCGCCACGACGTGGAAGGCCAGGGAGCGGTCTGTTGGTAACGTCACGAAGTAAAGGGTCAGGGAGGGGGCTGTTGATGAAAGCATGAAGTGGAGGGTCAGGGAGTGGTCTGTTGGCGACGTCACGAAGTGGAGGGTCAGGCAGGGGTCTATTGATGACGCCATGAAGTGGCGGACCAGGGAGCGGTCTGTTGATGGTGTCATGAAGAGGAAGGCCAGCGTGCAGCCCGCCCACGGCATTGCGCACGGGGACGGTGTCATGGTGGACACGGATGATGGTCACCTCGGGAACCTGTCTGGTTGTTCTGGCGGTGGTTATAGTTGTCCTTAGAGTGTCTGTTGTTGCCCTCTGGCCCAGACGCTATTGTCTTGTGAGAGGCTAGAGCCGTCTCGAGGGAGTCTGAAGATGCACTGCGCAGGGTCTGGGACCGGGCAGGCGGCCGATCTGTCCGCTGCCTCCAGCTTGGCACCACCCGTGTCAGAGGGAGCGACCTCCGGTCTTCTGAATCCTTTCCTGGTCTGCCCTCGTGAACACCTCTGCCTCCTGAGGCCTTGGGTATCCTGTGGATGTTTGGAGCTGGACTGAACAGGTGGTTCGGCACCGACTGCCTTTTTAAACATGGGTCAGAATTCTGAGCACTGAGGTTCTGGGAAGAATCCGACTGGCCCTCACACTCAGGTCTGGTTTCAGACAAGGCTGACAGCTCGGCGGCGGTTTGGTCGGTGGCGTCCAGCGCATTGCTTTCAAATGATCCTGCAGTGGATACGTCGGTCGATTCAGAATCATCGAGACCGTCTCCATGCTCATGGCCATTCTTTGTTCTAGCTTCAGTTGAAGACACCCCCAAAATGTACGTTGTGTTCAGCGACACGGGATAGGCATGTATCCCCCTCAGTGACGGCTGGATGGAGCCGATTCCAAAGGGCTTGCCGTGCTTGAGGTGTTTGTCCATGGACGACTGCCCGTCTGTCTTCGATTTCGTTCTCATGTCTGTCAACATCTTCCCGGTCCTGTTCGTGACATGTCTCCTCTCAAATGCTTCAGCTTCAGCAGAACAACCGTTTGCTTGGGAGGAGCTGGACAGCAGACGTGTCCGACTCTTCTGCCCCCTTCATCAAACAGCGACCCGTCCCTTGAGCTTGTAATGAAACACAGCGTGTACTGCCTTCTGTCGCCACAGAGCTTTGGCCACTGGAGGCAGAGAAATAGTCCGAGAGATGACTGGTCTCAAAGGAGGGGTAGTCGTCCGAGCTACGGCTGGAGTCGTACTCCCTGATCCTGTCAAGGCTGCTGAGGTAACTGGCTACACCAGACTGCCCAGAAACATCCGTAGTAGGGTCGGACACACTTTCTCCATGGTCTTTCACCACACCACTGTCTTCACAAGGTCCAGACCTTTGAACACTATCATGGTCTGCATACCTGGCCAAGGCATTCTCTCCGTTCACACGTCCCGTGTTTTCAGCCCCACGAAATCCTCGAGCACCGTGGACGCTCGTTTGGTTTGAGACTGGAGCGTCGTCAACATGTTGGCCATCGATTTGTACCGCCACTTTGAAGGAGTGATGTGAGGTGTCAAACCTGCTCAAACTGTCAGTACTCACAGAGGGTTCACTAGAAGTTTCGGTGAGAGTAGTTTCGTTAGCAAGTAAGGGGTTGTCATTTCCTTTGTTCAGGGTCAGGTTTGTTGTCCAATGAGAGATCATCGGTTTGTGAGGTGTTTTGGTCAGATCCGTGCAGGTCCTCT
>JADBJO010011735.1:0-10000 GCA_016801955.1 Conus betulinus | reverse complement strand
ATTCACGGTATTTTCTAATCAAATTCACTGCTATATGTGACGTGGAACACACACACACACACACACACACACACACACACACACACACACACACACGCGCGCGCGCGCGACAAAAAGAAATCATGTTTTAGAATGTCGAAGGTTGGGTCTTTCAAATTTGAGATCTGCCGATATTTTTCTTGTCAAATCAATATTAATCTGATTATCAACATTTATTGGCTTTGAATGTTCCCGATATTCTTCTTGTCAAATCAATATCAATCTGATTTATCAACATTTACGGGCTTTGAATGTTCCATTTTGACTCGGTAGTTTCTACAATTAAAGCGACCTTGATCTTTGACGGAAAGAAGCTCTTGTACGAGAAGTAAAGAGGGTATGAAGTGAAATGTTTCTGAATATTCTCAATCTTTTGGCCGATTTGACTGACCTTGGCACTGGACGGAGAGAAGATCAAGTACAGTAGGATGGAAGGAAATCTTTTTGACATAGAGATGACCAGCAGAAGACTCACAGCTATGTGGCAGACGACACAGTGATGTAACACAGAAGCCAAAATTCGTAGAAGGGAGGACAGACCCGGAGGTAGACAGAGCCTGGTGCAGCTTGCTGGCAACAGTGGTTAGCGACGTCTGACAGAGCTAGCTCATCTTCATCCCTCTCCTTCCACCTCCCCCCCCCTCCCTACCCTACCCCCCCCCCCCCCCCCCCCCCCCCCCCACACACACACACACCTCACCACACACACACACCTCCCTCTCAACCACCCACGTTCACCTCCGTCTCACCCGCTTAACCTGTTCACTCTCCCCCACCCACTCTCCCCGCCTGACGCATCCAACTTCGGTGAGAATACCGATCACAGCACGTACCAATCGGAGACCATTACCGTTTATAAACGGACACAGGAATGGTGGTGGGTAGGGTGAGGGTTGATCATAGTGGTGCGTGATCAGACAAGATATCCTTTCTGACTTCTGGCCAATACAGATGACATGTATTTCTTTGCATTAAACATTCGATGGATTTCGAACGGAAAAAATGCTAAGAGAGGGAATCGTTAATTCTTTTTAAACAATATATTAGGACACACACGTAACGTATGTGACTCAGTGAATTCTGTAAACTTCTTTGCGATTGGTATCCGATAAGGCGCTCTTTTAATTTACCAGTTGAAGTATTCCGCGCAACCCGGTGATCCTCTATGAAAAAGAAGACCCATGAGATTAGTGTGACGGAATCTTTTCTTCTTCTTCTTCTTCTTCTTCTCTCTGATGGTGGTGGTGGTGAAAATTCTTCCGTTACTTTTTCTCTTCCTTTTCTTCTTTCCTTCCTGTAATTATAAAAAAAATGTAGTATGTATGTATGTATGTATGTATGTATGTATGTATGTATGTATGTATGTATGTATGTATATTCATTCATTCATTCATTCATTTACCTAATCTATTCATTCATTTATTTATTCATCAACTTACTTATTTTTGAAAAAAAATCTGTTTATTCACTTATTCAGGTGTTCAGTTATCCATTTTTGTTTGTTTAGATATTCTCTCTGCATTTTAAGAAAATGTGACAATGACAATCGCTGCATAATCGACGACTAAGCCAGCTTCCCTCTCTACCTTATGATAACCCTCATGTGACGGATCAGAGCAGGCACGCTCCACTGACCACAACCAAAATGACTCAACAGCAAGCAGGATCTCCTCTGGCGCGCTGCCCCATGATTGATATTGATTGATCCTAGCGGACTGCTGGTGCCAGGGCTCCGGCGGGTTAAGCCAGGATGTGGCTGTGGATGGGCAGCCAGAATCGAGCGGCATGGGAGGCAATGCCAAGGAGGTGGCATGGGGTATGAGACAGATAAAGACATATAAACAAACACACCATCAAACAGGAAACCATTCTCTCTCACCTGACCGTCTTTTGAATTTGCTTATATTGGTTTTTTTTCCCCCCCAGGATGTTTCCTTCTCTCTTTTTTTCTTTCTTTCTTTCTTTCTTTTTTTCTTTTGTTTTCTTTCGCTTTCTCTTTCGTTTCCTCGTAGTGCATGCGCGCGCGCGCGTGAGAGAGAGAGAGAGAGAGAGAGAGAGAGAGAGAGAGAGAGAGAGAGAGAGAGAGAGGTGTGTGTGCGTGCGTGCGTGCGTGCGTGCGTGCGTGTGTGTGTGTGTGTGTGTGTGTGTGTGTGTGTGTGTGTGTGTGTGTGTGTGTGAGAGAGAGAGAGAGAGAGAGAGAGAGAGAGAGAGAGAGAGAGAGAGAGAGAGAGAGAGAGAGAGAGAGAGAGGAGAGCAGCGGAGGACTGCGAGGGCCGAAGAATACATCTGTGAATCAGCAAGAAAAAACTTGGCATACACTCATAATTTAGATTGGGAGAACGGTAGGGGGAAAACTTGGCATATGCACAGAATAACCTGAAAGACATGGAATGCGAGGGAACAGAAACGTCACACACACACACACACACACACACACACACACACACACACACACACACAATTGAAAATGTAGGGGGGGGGGGGGGGGGGGGGGGGGGGGGGGGACGATAGAAAGAGAGAGAGACTAATGAGAACGAGATATAGGCTATAGGCGACAGATGAACGAGGAGAATGGGGAAAGATGGAGGACCGGTTTTAAAGTGTTACAGAGGGGCCAGTAGATAATAGTGCCGATCTGTTTAAGGTTAAGGATGTGGAAACGTGTAAAAATCCCCAAAGTGTCCTGGGAGACCTACAAATCGACGGATTACGCGCCGTTCAGTAAAAAAAAAATGGTGTGTGCGTGCAGTTGGCGCCCACAGTAAGCAGTCGTAAGAACTTATATAACAAGACCTTAAAAAGCACGCAAAAGGCAGTTTTCAAGTCCGCTGTATGATGCAATTTGAAGAAAAAAAAAAAAATAATATGACAATATTTACTGCTTTCTCGCCGCTTGTGGCAGTTTGCGTTAAAAAGATAAATTGTTCCCAAGTGGTTCAAACTGAAACAGAAAGAGAATAACAACATTTCGGATTTCCGTCATTGTCTGTCTTGTCAATTTTCTCCGACCGCGTGCAGAATGTTCAGTCATAAATTGGAACTGATACGTCCAGCTGGTAAAACAGTTTTTGACATGTTTGTTTTGAATGTGTCTTAACTGGTTACCCTGTTGCTTTTTTTTTTTTTTTTTCAGTTAAACTTTTATTTCGGAGGACAATCGGTTCTGTCGACCTACTTCCAAGCGAGTCGATTTACGAAGGCACAACTTGAAGTTCGACTACAATAGTACGACTAACTATGTAGTGTTGAAGTAGTGTAGGTTTAGACTTGATCATGATTCACTGATGCACTGGATTAAGAGTAGTAAATTAGATCCATTGATGGTTTCACGAAAATCGAAACGAACAGATGAAGTCCCATGCCTAACGCTTCTCTTTCTGTTAGTATGAGGATGAGGATGATCATATGGAGTCAGTAGTACAGTTTTAGTTTAAAACTTAAGATGAGGAAATGACGAATAGACTAAATTTATTAGAACTAATGAACAAGAATGACTTTTTTTCTGGCCTACATAAACGATTTGCCCGATAATCTCTCCTCACAGACACGTCTCTTCGCAGATGACACAGCTGTCTACCGGCAAGTAACAGCGAACCAAGACCAAGATGATCTACAGCAGGACCTTCATAAGCTTGAAGAATGGGAAAAGAGTTGGGACATGGCTTTCCATCATGCCAAATGTACAATTCTTTCAGTCATCAGCCCCAAACGAAAGAACAAACTTAGTGTCCCAAGCTACCATCAACACAGCCAGATCTTGACAAATGTCACTTCAGCGAAATACCAAGGGGTTACCAACTCAAGATCTAAGTTGGGACCTACACATAAAAAACATCATCAGTAAAGCAAACAAGTTGCTAGGTTTCCTGAGGCGCAACCTGAAGATCAGTGCTTGCAACATCAAAGAGACTGCTTACAAAGCACTGGTGCGTCCAGTTCTGGAATATGCGTGTACAATCTGCAGATCCATATATACAAGAGACCACATCACTGCCATTGAGGCAGTGCAAAGAAGAGCAGCCCGTTTTGTCAACAACAAATACCACCGACATGCAAGTGTTCAACAACAAATGATCAATGAGTTAGGTTGGACATCATTGTAAAACCGGAGAGAAAGGTTGCACGGCTTGCCATGCTCTACAAGGTCAGACAGGACTTGGTACATGTGGAGTTGGGAAAGTCCTTGTCTGATGGAAAATCTAAACTCAGAGCTACAACCTCACGTGACAGAAGACTGCACTCCCATCAGCAAAATCGCCTCCAGTGTGTACGAGACTATAGACTTAAACTCATTCCTGCCACATACCATCCAGGAGTAGACCAACAACTTGACAGAGGCTGCTGTGACATCAGAGACTTTTGACCTGTTCAGGTCAAGAGCTAGCAGCCTCCTGCAGTAAATAGGTCTTTTTAAAGAAAAAAAAATTTTTTTTTTTTGCGTCAACCTCCCAAAAGTGTCAGAATAATCAACTTGATGATTGTAGACACTTGATGGATGATGATGATGATGATGATGATGAACTTTATCAAGTCACAACCGTTTCCAGTTCCTAGGTATTCAATTCATCTGCAATCTTTGCGCATCATGGCTCTATATGCAGTGATCAGGTTAAATGCTGGTAAAATAGCAATGATAAAAGTAGAATATCAAAATTGTTTTGAGCTGTTGGTTCCAGGGACTGGTTTTACTTTACTGAGACCAGCAGTGCTCAGCTAAATTGGTGCAGAGGTTGTATCAATTAAAACTGTTTACATTAATTGTCAAGTAACAGGTGCATCATGGTCAGTCAGATTCTGAATCCATCATGCTGTGTTTTACAAGCAGTTTTTGATCAGCACTTAAGTGTCACAATATGTCTACATCATACCCTTCTGGCTCGGATGCTTGTTCAGAGAACAAATCCTTCATTTCCTGAAAAAAAAAAAAAATCCAAAGCACTGCAATCAGTGGTAATTATCTTATGGACTTTGATCTGAGCCTACAACCATTGGCACAAAAGGCGAAAATAAATGAATTTTTCAACAAATGAAGGAAGCGGGAGGCAGAGCAGACGGTATTATTGCATGTATGTTATTGTTATTTTTAAAATTTGGTTTTCCTTTTTAAACTTTTGATTCTATACTAAATGGTGATAAACTTAACAAGCCATATATATATATATATATATTTATGGTATTATGATATGAATTGTGATGTGGATGTCTAACTATGAAACTTTTTAGATGTTTTGTTATTTAAACTGATTTAATTTAATACATTTTTGATCTTGTATCTATTCGTTATTGTCTGATGATAGGTACACCAGAAGCAGTTTCTCTCTTTGCCAACCAAGTTCTTCTTATCTGCGTATTATTAAGACCATGACTGACTGCACTAGTAGATTACCCTCGTATCTTGAGAAGTGTGCTCATCAAACCATGTCTGACCGTGTGTAGGTGATGGAGAGTGCCCATATGAGCGGAGTGGCCACAGGGTGTTAGTGGATGAGGGCAGCCTATATGTGCTTGGTGGATACAACCCAGATGTCGTGGACTCTGATGTGGAAGATGAGGAAGAGCTCACCAAACGTATTTTTGTACAGGTATGGGGGCGGTGATCACTGTCATAAATCTTCATCAGGCAGTGTCTCTGTCCTGATTAAAGGTTGATGTGGTGCTCTGTAGTGGTAGATATGATGCCAACTGTAACCAGTTACTGCTGAATTTATTGCATGCTATGGACATAGGCGGAGTAAAAATATCACAGAAATATAATTTTCTGATATCAGTTTCACTGATTAACATTGAGAAGCAGCTCACCATGTTGATTTCCTTTGTCGCTGACCTGTAAGCAAGAGTACCTGGGTCAGATTAACATCAGTCAATTTTCTTATGCTGATGATATTTAACAGAGACAGACCTTTCTGGTCACCTAATGCTTGCAAGAAAAATGTCTGAAATTAAAAGGCTGTGGTCAGAGGGAGGAGCTCCTATGAACATCACAGCTGTTTTTCCCTTTTGAGTTTGGATTTGATTCATTTTCATTTTGTGCATTTTCTTTGCTTCCAAGTTCTGTCTCCCTAGTTTGTTTCTCACTTTCTGCATGCAGTTACTTTTGTTCCTCACAGGACATACATGTTCATTAATCAGATAATCTGTATATGTTTTGAAGATAGGGTAATTACAATGAACACTTCTGGTTACAGATGTGGAAGTTCAACTTTTTTTTTACCGTCAGTGGTGTGAGTTGAAGATGGCAGGATCGTGCCCCCAGTATCTTGCCTCTCATTCTGGTCAGTACTGAACACACACACACACACACACACACACACACACACACACACACACACACACACACAGAGACACACACACACACAGACACACATACACACACACACACACACACACACACACACACACACACACACACACACACACAGTCTGTATTGAAAATGGAACTTGGAAGACAAACAGATATTATACTACCTTTAGTAGTAGTAGTTTCTGTACTTTTCTGATAGTTATTACTATTGTTTTAACTTGTGTTATCTCCCCTTTGGCCTCTGTTCATTCTATGGTTTTTGGCGTCATATACTATACCATGTCAGACCATATTGGTATCAGTGCTGTGTTCGTGGATCGAGTTTTCATATGATTTCTTGATTCCCTTTCACAACATGCAAGCGATTTTGTTCTCACTCATCTATCCCCTTGTTGTTTATATCTGTACCATTCCACACGGCCGATCGAGTTTGGTTTACTTCTCAATCGACCGTCTTGTCTCCTCTTTGTGGTTGTGTGCTCAGGGTTTGCTCTGCCACCAGTGCCAAACATAGTGAAGGACACCGACGGGTCAAGCCACTTCGCCGTCCAGAAGTCGCTTGCATCGCGTGTTGTGAAAGGGAATCGAGAAATCGTATGAAAACTTGATCCACATACACAGCACTGATATCGATATATGGTCTGACATGGTAAGTATACTAGCCAAATAGGGAGTATAATAAAAACTCCCCATTTTTGGTCATTCATGCAAGAGCAAATTTTGCACCCAGATCGAAGAGATAAGTGCCTGTCTGTCTGTGCCCCGTTTTCACTGTCTTGATTGTTATTTGTTTTTCCTGAAGAAGACTGAGTATGTTGAAACATGTGCTGGTTGTTTTCATTTGTTCTTTCATTGTTTAGCGGTGCAGGAATTCAGTTTTTTGCTCTTGTTTCGGTTTCCACCTGCACCACAGTGTGAAACCAGCTGATTTGGGGTTCTGAGAGTATTTGTGTTGAAAAAATGTTTTTTCTTAAGTTTCAGTCCTGTTTGCTGCATACACATTTACATTTTCGGTAGCATTGTCTTCTTTCAGCTTCTCTGCATGGAAAGACATTGTTGACGTTTGGTGGGAGTGGCATCCCTTTTTGGCACACGGAGCTCACAGTCGGTATATATGTGTCATCTGGATGGCAGCACAAACATAGTACAGTGGAAACAGTTGCCAGCCTCTGGTCAAGTGCCACAATGCAAGTATGGGCAGGTGAGAGTTAGATTATTTTTTTAACTCCCAAGAGTTAGATTCGTTAGCTACAAATTTGCTGTGAGTAAAGTATGTCACACAATCAATTTTCTTAGTGCTAGACAAGCTGGGGCATTGTTCCACCCCCCCAAAAAAGCCCTGTAACTCCAGATACCAGTAAGTTTTGTATACAAAGCAGGGTGCCCGTAACAAATAGTAGATTTCAGCGAAAAGTAAGAGGGAGAGAATCCATTCAAAAAAAAAAAACAAACAATGGGAATCTGTGAAAAATAGTGGGGAAAAAAAATGGCTGTGAAATCCATGGAACACCATTTGTGCACATAGTGTGTTGGCAGACGACACTTCTGTCATAAAAATTCATGTAAACATCTTCACCAGAATAGGAAATGTAGTTAAAATCTAGGACGGAAAACTCGTCACACACCATACTTGAGAATTTGGCTTCTGCATACATATCATTTGCACTAGATATGCAAACCTATACATTTTTAGAAACTAGAGATGTTGTAGAATCTAGTGAAATAACTGAAAATACTGTAGGTGGTACCTACTTGGAGACTGACCTCAAAATATAAGCAGACAAAATTTCTGAAAAAGTTGTTTGAAAAGTAAGTCAAATGTTAGGAGAGACACAGTTTTTCTTCTGTACTACGTAAACACTTCAGACTGAGAGAAAATGAAGACAAAATATGTGCTGGAAACATGGGAAAGATGATAATTCTCTTGACTTGAGCTATGTATAATGAATTGTGCCTCAAATGATGTACCTATAATTCAGCATCCGACAATCGAATTTCACTATATAAGGAAATGGGGTTTGTGCAGGCTTGTCTTGAAGCTAGATAGGTAAAACTATATGTTTTTGTAAACTAGAGATAATGAGGAATCTGAAAAAAAAAAATTACAAGACAGTACCCTGATGGCAGCTGAAGATATTCTTCACAGTGTAATCCAGAACATGGTGAAAAGGTAATCCAAAACATCAGCCACATTGTTTGAAACACCACAGTTTTCCTGCTTGAATGTCAAAACACACTTGAAACTTGGGAGAAAAAACAAGAAGAATATGTCCTTGGAAGACACAGAACAAAGTTAGGGTCTTGGTCTTCTGTGGAAGGCTGAAAAGCACTTGGAGCAGAGTCCCACGTCACATCCAGAACATTCCCCAGCCAGAGCGCACATGAGTAGGATGGCCAGCAGCACAGTTCCTCTTTCTTTAACTCCTTCACTCTCAGCATCTCTCTCCTCTGCAGTAGTGCTTCCAGATTCTGGATCACACAAGAAAACATATATCCTAAGTCTTCTGTTCATTTCATTGTTTCATAATGGTGCAAGAGATGTTACAGAGAGCTTGACTCAGTTTCCACTAATTAGTCTGATTTTCAGAAAGAAAAAAAAAATGACCAGCATTACTTATTCATTCTATGAAAAATGAAGTCATGCATAAAATCATAAATAAGAATAAAATCTGAATCACTAGCATATAAGGAAGGGGCAGGGCTATAGCTTTCATTGGAGGCACGCCCACTCGTGACACGCCCACACTGTTTCCAAACTAAAAAAAAACAAACAAAAGTTATAAATTGTTCTCTTCAAATCACCACTTTTATTGATCTCTAAAGTGCTTTCAAAACACCTACAATCACCCAGAAACGATCTTCTAGTTTGATCAGGCCAAAGCCTATCACTCCTGTAAGTAACCATGTACCCTGCCCCCTTCCCGTCCCCCCTTCCTTCATGTGGCGGACCAACAAATGTAAAATAACCAATGACTGCACGCAGCATGTGTTCCATCACTCGACAAAAAAAATAATCAAAGTTTATCCACTCACCTGCTTCGCTTTCGTTACTACAGCCTTCGGCAAACTGATTGTTCACTCGTGCCACTTCCACGCAACTCCTGCTCGACTCGGTCGCTGATTTACTCATTATTTCAGTCAAAACCGACGAAAAAACTTCGAGATAACTGACTGACAAGGCTTGCCGGTGCACAATGGATACTAGCAAGTCATGTGAACTGATCACCCCGGATGTTTAGCAATGGTGGTATAACGGTTCTCGTCTGAGCCACGATCGTGGCTGTGTTCTTGATATTTCTGACTGACCATTGCTTTTGCTTACCTGCACTGGATTCTTGCCCCCCCTCACCCTCGCCGCATCAGGGTCATTCGGGTCACTGGCAGCTAGTTTGAATCCATGTCAATGATATTTTTATGATTGATATTAATGTCTGAGGTGTCACTGTTGGTTCGGTGGCCCCTTGTCTTCTAAATTGTCCCAAAAGGTGGACCAAACAGACAACAAGCTAGCTACTCTCACTTTTTTCTGCTGACACTGGGCCAGAGATCATTCTGATCTTATCCAGATCTGTACCTTCATCTCACCAGCTCCACCCTTCTTCTGATACTCCATACCAGAACTGAGACCTACGGACAAAGATCTTTTTGTTTTCAATCCCC